>JAQBSW010003543.1:0-81555 GCA_029291075.1 Eudiplozoon nipponicum
TAGATTACTTAGATAATATTTATATAATCGAAGATCGAGTGTTCAATTAAATGATTTGATACCAAAATCGAAAAAAAGTAACAATTGTAATTCAACAGGGACAAGTTTGGGGCCAATTTTATTTAAAATTGTATTTGCACATTTGGAAACTAAGCTCCCTAACGGTCAAGTATGCAACTTTGCTGATGATTTAATAGTAATCTTTCCAATTGATCCAAAAATGTCGAATACTCCAAAAATATTGTGACACTAGATTTTAATGGAATAGAATAGAATATCTTTATTTGGATTCAAACCACACATGTTCCATCAAATAATAATATTGGAAAATGTACAATATAAAAAGATATAGCATCATATAAATATGTGTAAATAATCTCTTGAAGATAAGTAAATCTCACTAGTTGTACTGTACACTATATATGAACATCAGAAAGTTCGGCTGTAAAGAGTAATAGATTCATCATCAAAAATAGGAAAAATTAAGTTATAATTCGAGTGTAACACCATGCAAAAAAATGAGAACCATGACTAGCAATTGATTGTATGTATTGTTGACTAACATGATGATATAATACATAAAATTTCAATTTTAGTAATAAAAAACGTGGAAATAATAATCTCAAGAAGTTATGTTGCTGATAACAATTATCCTTGTCTTTTATTCAACCACATGAAAGTATTATCGTAATTAAGATTAAAAATATCAGTATGATTGTAAATATTTCTGGGTCATTACATAAAAATTTAAAAGACTTCTTAGATGGAAGCGTTTCACTAAGCCACTTTGGCAATTGATTGTAAATATTTGTATGATTTATGCTGATATTTGATTGTATGAGGTTTTTTAGCTGATGTAAGAGGTTCTGCGAGCTAGCTGTCTATTTATGGTGAAATTATCCTCCTACACAGCATCAAGTCATTTTTTATTAACCGAAATGTTATTAAACAAAGATAAAACTCGTTTAAAAGTAAACACCAATCCCATTGTATTTAACCAGTCGTCAAACAACATAACAAAACTACCGCCAGCCGCAACGCACTGACGCGTATTGACCTTCCTGGATCATCATCAGAGTACGACGGCAAACTGACTATCGAGGATCAAACCGCAGTGAATATACATGGAAATCAAATTTAGATATGCGGCTCTTACCTCTAGCAGTCTCGCATACATTGAACTTGACTGGAAATGTAGGCTGCATAATTTCTATGCAGTCACGAACATAAACTGTTTGTAGCTTTCGCCACATGTACATATATAGGCAATACAAATTAACGAAAGCTACAAACAGTTTATGTTCGTGACTACATAGAAATTGTGCAGCCGATATTTGCAGTCAAGTTCAATGCATGCGAGACTGCTAGAGGTGAGAGCCGCATGTCTAAATTTGATTTTCATGTATATTCACTGCGGTTTGATCCTCGATAGTCAGTTTGCCGTCGTACTCTGATGATGATCAGGGAAGGTCGAAACGAGTCAGTGCGTTGCGGCTGGCGGTAGTTTTGTTATGTTGTTCGACGACTGGTTAAATACAATGGGATTGGTGTTTACTTCAAGCTCGCAAACTTGATTTAAAGAACTGTTACCACCACCTGCACAAACAATAATTGTTAAATTGTATTGCCTATATATGTATATGTGGCGAAAGCTACAAACAGTTAATGTTCGTGACTGCATAGAAATTGTGCAGCCAATATTTCCAGTCAAGTTCAATGAATGCGAGACTGCTAGAGGTGAGAGCCGCATATCTAAATTTGATTTCCATATATATTCAATGCGGTTTCATCCTCGATATTCAGTTTGCCGTCGTACTCTGATGATGATCATGGAAGGTCGAAACGCGTCAGTGCGTTGCAGCTGGCGGTAGTTTTGTTATGTTGTTCGACGACTGCTTAAATACAATGGGATTGGTGTTTACTTCAAGCTCGCAAACTTGATTTAAAGAACTGTTACCACCACCCGCGCATACAATTATTGTTAAATTGTATTGCCTATATATGTATATGTGGCGAAAGCTACAAACAGTTTATGTTCGTGACTTAATTGAAATTGTGTAGCCGACATTTCCAGTCAAGATAAATGTATGCGAGACTGCTAGAGGTAAGAGCTGCATATCTAAATTTGATTTCCATATATATTCAATGCGGTTTGATCCTCGATAGTCAGTTTGCCGTCGTACTCTGATGATGATCAAGGAAGGTCGAACGCGTCAGTGCGTTGCGGCTGGCGGTAGTTGTGTTATGTTGTTCGACGACTGGTTAAATACAATGGGATTGGTGTTCACTTAAAGCTCGCAAACTTGATTTAAAGAATTGTTACCACCACCCGCGCAAACAATTATTGTTAAATTGTATTGCCTATATATGTTTATGTGGCGAAAGCTACAAACAATTAATGTTCGTGACTACATAGAAATTGTGCAGCCGACATTTCCAGTCAAGTTCAATGTATGCGAGACTGCTAGAGGTGAGAGCCGCATGTTTAAATTTGATTTTCATGTATATTCACTGCGGTTTGATCCTCGATAATAAGTTTGCCGTCGTACTCTGATGATGATCAAGGAAGGTCGAAACGCGTCAGTGCGTTGCGGCTGGCGGTAGTTTTGTTATGTTGTTCGACGACTGGTTAAATAAAATGGAATTGGTATTTACTTCAAGCTCGCAAACTTGATTTAAAGAATTGTTACCACCACCCACGCAAACAATTATTGTTAAATCGTGTAAAAGTAGTCACAAAAGCACCACAAATAATAAGTCCACTGTATGCTAGGTTTTGGGTGTTAAATCACATAAATCCACTGAACTGTAGGGTTTCGGATAATTGATTGAGAAATACCTAACGTATGAATCAGAAGAGTCTTAATTGAACTGTTTGTAGTTTTGTAAAATGGTTAAGGCATACAAAGGAAGTAAATCCTGAGTTTGAGGGTTAAGTCACATAAATCCACTGCATGTTACCTGCGTATTGCGCGCGGGTTTGTATTATTATTTAACAAAACCCTATTAATTACAAATAAAATTTCAGTTCAAGATATCCCAATTAAAACTGCTTGAAACTAACGGAGATTGTTGCTAAAATCACAGTTAAAAGAAATATTGTGTAAAACCAGAATTGGACTATTTGACCTTAAAGAGAACTATATTTGTCAAAATTGAAATTTGTTGGGATCTAATGCGGAGCCGCGTGTTACATACACTCCCCGACTATGAAAATTAGTACACAATGAAGGAAGCTTACATTACAGGAGGTGTTATGGCTCTGCCGTAACTTGTAAACACTGATGTTGGCTTTGCCGACATTGACTCGAGTTCCTATATATCTCGCGGCGGCGTGACGGCATCAGTTGAATCTGTTGCTGGTGAGATGTCGGGCGTCAGCCCGTGGTTAGCAAAACCGTCTGGAGGTGGAATAATTGTTTCTTCGCCACCTGATAGGTCAAGATCGTGGAACAGCGGGTCATTTGGTCAACGTCTGGTGGGGATAATCTGTGTTTGGAGACAGCTTCAGCTTTGCCATTAATCTCCAAAATAATATAATTCTGATGTCTATCTAACATACGATATGGACCGCGCTTCGGTTTGGCTAGAATCCTGTTATCCATGTCCTTGTTGACGAAGAACCATCTGCAGCTATCAAAATCTTTGCGTTTATAGTTTGGACTAAGTGGCTGACGTGTAGGACAGATCGGCTGATTCTGGGCATTATACTGTAGCTAACTGCGAATTGGAAACAGAAATGCCGGATCGTTCCGCGTTATTGCAGTTTCAGACCGTGATCGGACTATTTCACCAGGCAGCCGTAGACATTCGCCAAATACCATTTCAGCGGAGCTACATTTGATCGGCTCTCAAGGTCTTATACGCATTTATAAGAGTACTTTCGGCAAAGCTGCAAGCCAATTTTCTTCTGGACTAGCCTTGAGCGCCGCTTTCAGTTCCCGTTAGGCCTATTGACGAAACCATTTGCTCTAAGATTACGAGCCGCGGTCACGGTGTGTTTGACTCCATAGTATTTCAGTAGGGCTGCGAAATCTTCACTGAGAAAATGTGCGCCACGATCTGTTGTCACTTCAGCTGGAGCACCAAACCGAGCGAGCCAATTGAGCTCTAAGGCATAACTGACAGTGTCTTGCTTCATGTCTGTCAGTGGTGTGGCCTCATACCACCGAGTGGGGCGATCACGTATTGACAGTAGATAGCGTATATTGTTCATAGCAGGTAAGGTTACCAGGTCAACGTGTATGTGCGTGAACCGTACTTTGGGCACTTGGATGACTTGTAGCGCCGTTTTTTTGTGTCTTGTCACTTAGCATTTCTGACATTCTAGACATTGTTTTGACCACTTCTTGACATCTCACCGCATGCCAGACCAAAATTACGTTCTGGATAAAATTTCCACAGATGGGTGGCTCATTGAATGGTAAAACTCGAAGATATTTTGACGGAGTTTTACAGATATAAACTGTCGAGGGCCCACGCCAGTTAATTAACACTGCAGCAGAGTTCCTTCATAATCAAATGTTTTCAGGCAATTGACATCAAATTTCCGAAGTGATCGATCATCTTTCTGTGCTGCTTGCCATTCCTGAGTACTTATAGGTGAAAGAAATATGATAGAATTGCTGACTACTGCAGGACGGATCAGGGAGTCTGCAACTACGTTTTCTGATCCTTTGACGTGAGTGACTTCATATTTATACTCGTGTATTCGTGTAAGTTGTGAGTTGACACGTCGTGAATATAAATACTCTTTCTTTCTTCTGAGTATCGGGAGTAGAGGAAGGTGGTCGGTGTAGATCTTGAACTTTCGGCCATCCAGATAGATGTGGAAGTGTAGGATCGACCGGTAAATTTCTATTAACTCTTTTCCTAATGTATCATATCGCGTCTCGCAAGGATGTAGTTTTTGCGAGTAGAACGCGAAAAGTCGGTGTATGCCATTGATAGACTGTTGAATTACTGCGCCTGTGGCAACGTCGGATGCGTCAGTGGTCAATTCAAAAGGTTGAAACCAATCAGGAGAATGCAGCATTGTCACTTTGCTTAAGGCCATTTGGCACCCTTGTAAGCCTGCATGTCGTCCACGTCGAGCTGTATCAGTTATGATTTATTGACAAACCGGCTTTCCGACACGAGATATTTGTGAAGAGGTGCCAGAATCTTGGCAAAGCAGGATACGAATCGAGAATAGTAGTTCATCTTGCCAAAGAATCGTCGTAACGCTCGAACGTGGTTGGAGGCTGTAGATCTTGAATGGCACGAACCTCAGCAGGTATAGGTGTCATGCCTTTCTCGGAAATTTGATGATGGAGGAATTTAATTGATTTTTGTGCAATGACACATTTGTTCCCATGAAGCCGGAAGCCATTGTCTGCTAGACGTTTGAGTAGAATTTCAATCTGCTGCATATGTTCGGACATTGAGTTGGTGAATATCAGAATGTCGTCTAAGTGGGGAATTACAGATGGTAGACCATTTAGTATTTCGTCAATAACGCGTTGAAATGTTTGAGATGCCTTCTTATGACCGAAAGGCATACAATGATATTCGTGAGTACCACCTCTTGTGAATCTGAATGCAGTATAGGATACGGAGTCCTTGTCCATCGGTTCTTGATAGTAGACTTTCAATAGGTCGAGTTTTGAGTACACAGCATGACCGATAGCGGATCTGATTAGGTCAGCTGGATTTGGCAGGGGGTACGAATCAGACTGTGTGCAAGAATTGAGAATACGATAATCCCCGCACACTCTTAACGTTCCGGGTTCACTCTGTGGTACTAATACCACAGGCGAAGCAAATGGTGAGTTGGATCGTGTACAGATGCCTTGTTGACGTAGCATGACGAATTCTTGCTCGGCGGCCATATGCTTGTGTGGTGCCAATGGACGTGCTTTGAGAGGATGAGGAAGTGGCTTCGATAAGATGATACGATGAGCTGTTATGGCACGCTTCCTCTTGAGGACGGACATAAAGGAGATAGGATTTAAAATCTCTTCATGGCTCTTTAGAACATCGTCCAGTTGTGGTACATGAGGAACTGGAGGAATTAGCTTTATAGAGGAGACTGCTTTGGCGCGAGTCGTGTATTTTAGCGCTGATGATAGCAACTGACTTTTGGCAGTGCGTATCTTACCTGTTTTTGGACGTGTATTAAGGTCGAAATCACGCCCAATGATGGTTCTTGTCGAGTTGGCAATGATGAAAGGATAATTGAAACATCTTTTTGAGTTGGAGAACGAGATTGTGTGTACTCGTACTCCAAACGTCGCTATGTTGGAGCCATTGGCGCAGGTAAGACTGCTGGTGTTGACTGGGTGGGTGGGTTCAAAATAATTGTGGCGTAGTAAGCTTACATATGATCCAGTGTCTATGATAAATAATTCGCTATAGTTTGCGTCACGGATGAGGAAGTATGTTGATAGTGGCAACTGACGATGAGAATGGTTGCTGGCATTTGGGCGTTTAAAGCATGACTTGATTGGAGCCATCGCTGTAATGATAATAGTTTGATTGCGCTCTACCGCAAAAGCAACGTGTTTTGAGCCATCAGACGTCGGGCGGTCAACAATCTTGGGGTGATCAGCCTCTACAGCCGCAAAGGAGGCTGACCCCAGCAGATTTCCAAAACCGCCATGGGCGGATCAACCTGAGCTGTCGAAGTTGACCGCGCCCATTAGAACGTCATGTCTGTGCGCGGGAATGTGCGACCATTTCTGAGGCAATAGCGTGTGGAGTGGCCATAGCTGCGGTGATTTGGACACCACTCCGCCGGTAGCTGTAGAACTGTGGCCCGGCCTCGGGACGTCGACCTCCTGGTGTTGTTTTGAGACGGTGGTCGACGCTGGTCACGTCTGCTCTGGTCGCGTTTATAGTGGACGGCATCGAACGAGGCCGAATCTGGCCTGAGGCTCTCGAGCAGGCTGATGAGGCGCTCATTGATGGCATTAGTTTGGACTTACGATGCTGTAGGTTGAGGCTCGGACAGGCGTGATGTGATGCAAACTGGCTCTGAGGCAGGTGAGTTGCAGTGGTGTTTCTTCTACCACTTGTCTAGACGTGCCAGCAGTACGTCGTCTTGCACTTCAACGGATTTGCGCAGGAACTTGGCCATCTCTTGGAGTGCCGGAAGAAGCTTCTGAATAAATAGTCGCATCAAGATTTCCTTGGGCATGTTGAATTCAGTGGCTTTCTGCTCGGAAGGCGTGTGGCTACCTAGGGACATCTAGCTCATCAATTCTGTAAGCCTGCTTTCCCTATCTGGTGTCAGGCGTTGCTTGACTGCACGTTGCATGCTCTGCCATGGCTGTACATATGTTCTCTTAGTGTATTGTTTTTATGTCCGCGTCTGAAAGACATTGGGATTGTCTCCCAAGCTTTCAAAAAATTTGAGCCCTCGTCTGTTATATTGGACACCTGGGCCAATAAAATAACATCGTCGACCCAGTCATCAAGGTAGGCTGGATCGAATTGGCATATCTTGTACTGGGCTCATGTCGTGGTGTGGCTTGTTGCTGGGCTCAACACTGGACTTCCTGCATTTCCTGAGCTGAACGTCATCTTATGTGTATGTGTATTTTGTGGAGTATATATGGCATTGTTACATCGTCCTCACCCGTCAGCGTCTTCGAGAATTGTTGTCTCGAGAGGGTGGTTCGCTGTGATTTGTGGTTCAGGATTTACTTCCTTGGGTGTTCTCCCTGCTTTAACGGATTTACTCTTGCGTGGCATTCATCCAAAGTGCTTGATGTTCTCAAAGGCTAGATGCTGATTAATTCTTTGTTGGCTGTGAGTTCAACGAAACGGGGCACCATTTATGTAGGAGGTTTTGTAGCTGATGTTAGAAGTTCTGCTAGCTAGTTGTCTATTTTGTGCGAAATTATCCTCCTTCATAATATCTGGTAGCTGTTATTACGATCCGCGTTCAAGCTTAATCCATGGCCCTTTCCCGAAGGGTGATGTGAAAAGGCCACAGCATCAAGTCATTGTTTTATTAATCAAAATGTTATTAAGCAAAGATAAAAATCGTGCAAAATGTAGTCACAATAAGCACCACAAAAAACCAGTCCATTGTATGTTAGGTTTTGAGTGTTAAATAACATAAATCCACTGAAATGAAGGGTTTCAAATAAATGATTGAGAAATACATAAAATATGAATCAGTAGATACTTAATTGAACTATTCGTAGTTATTTAAAATGATTAAGGCATACAAAACAAGTAAATCCGGGGTTTGAGATTTACTTATCTATATGAGACTAATTGCACATATTTATGTGATGTGATATCTTTTTTATATTGTACATTTTACAATATTATTATCTATTTGATGGAACATGTGTGGTTTGAATACAAATAAAGACATTCTATTCTACTCTATTCAAATATTAGTGATATTACAAATAGTTTCTCAGACTATAACTATATGCACAGGTTCGTTATTCGGAATCAAAGAGGGATTAGTTCAATATCGAGAAGTGTAGTTTTGTGTTCTTCAACCATACAAGGCTTATTTTTTGACTAGAAAATTTGAAAAACAGCACAATGTTTTTATCACAATACAGAGCAATGTGCACTTTTATGTGTGGAGGATGTTGAATCCTCCGCCTTATATAAAATGACCTTGAATGATAAATTTAAACCACCATAGCTGATTGTAACAACTTTATTTAAAAGAATTTTTTTCTTTTTATTTTCCAGAACATTCTTTTTTTAAATACTTGATTTTTAAAATTGTGCGCTAATTTCAGTTTTTGAGTATCTTGCTTACTGTCTGGTACTAAAATTTTGGTCTGCTGCATTTTAACATTTCTTTCCATAATAAACGATTAGAACATTATACAATAAACTCCTCCATCAATTGCCTTGTGTTATATTATATCAGAACGTAGTGGTAATTTGTAAACGGTGTAAAGCACAGTGAGTTAGTCAGTTCTTTAAAATGAAATATCGTTTGTATGCAACTAAAACCAGAAATAGAAGTTCTAATATCTAAGCATGTTATAATTTTTAATTACTACTGCATGTCTAAAAGTATACGAGGAAGATTTGCGAGATTACATATGCACAATGAACGAGTAAGGAAATAGCCATTATAATAACTGTCAATGAGGACCGGGTGTCAATTGATTGCTGTGTTTTACAATTTGCCATGGTAGACGAAGCCAGTAGAAGCTAAACCAGTGAAAGAGCGAACTTCTAAGGTTTTACTTTATTTGCAAATTCTGTCATCCGAAATACCAGTGAGTAGACAGCCGTGCGGACAAGATTCACAAAAGCTTATTAACGCACTCGGAAGAACACGAATAACTAACGTGGTCTTCCATTTTGTATCGGAGGTCAGAAATATGATTTTTCGCCTTTTGAAACAAAAGTGCGTGTATGTTGAGGTCATTTACTACCAATTATAAATACAATTTTTTTAAATTTTCCTTTAAATTTTCTGCCGGTTGCTTGTACTAAAATTGCAAATTAAACACTGCAAATATGCAAAAAATATTTTATACATAATTGTTTTCAATAATGATCTTAGCAATACTCAATTTTTCACTTTTGGTTTTTTAGATAACATATTATTTAATTTAATAATCATGCTTCAATTATATAAATTATAATTAAGTAATCTAAAGATAGTTTGATCAATATGTATTTACCTAATTTCATTCATAATCGCACCCTAATATATGGAGTCAAATACCATTGAAATATCAATGAACAAGATTATCATATTCATAATCTTTTCATCTACCCATACAACATACATCTGCCTGGATAAAACGTTTGCAAGCGTTGATCGCTTTTTCGTAAAACCATGCTGGCATGAATCAAAGTCAACGATTTAATATTAATCGTTTAATTAGTTTCAAAACGGAGGAATTGTTGAGATTAGACTATAATCATTGAGATTCGTTGGCTTATCAATGGCTTGACGATTATTGTAAGATTTATAAATAGTATTGTATGAGTAATTAATATTTTGTTAAAAACACTGAGAATATTTAGCAAGTTTTAAGGCAACTGAAATAATTTTCCAATCGATGATGTGCTACATTCATTAAAAATATGTGATTTCTTGTTACTCAAAAGATCAGAATCTCAATCATATGGCTTCGCAAATTAAATTGCGAGAAAATGCATTGACTTCTAATTAACCACATTAAATGAAATGGCATAATTTGCAATAGAACAATTATCCAGTACCATCTCGGAAACTTAGTAAGACAAGAAAAAATTAGGAGCTTACCTCGCTCTCGCAAGCAATTAACGCACGCCATTACCAACTTACAAATAATGAAAACTAGCATTAATAAACAACAAAAATACATGAAAGTATTTCAAATTAGAATGATCTTGAAGATATTTCGATTGAAAACCATAATTTCATCCATACAATTTTGGTTTGAACAACCAGCAGAAAATTTAAAGGAAAAATATTTTTAAATGTATTTATAAGGAGAGAAAATAACGTCAATATACACGCCCTTCCGTTTCTAAAGGCGAATACATATAATAATAAAGCTCTACGAAAAAATGGAAGATCATTTTAGTTATTACAGCTATTTCGAGTGTGTTAATACACTTTTGTGCATCATGTTTGCACCGCTATCTTCAAGCTGGCATTTCGGATGACAGAATTTGAGAATAAGTTACCGTTACGGAATTCTCTCCTTCACAGGTTTAGCTTTCTGGGGCTTTGTCTACTATGGCAAATTGTAAAACCTAGCAATCTATCGGTACCCAGTCCTCATTGAAAGTCATTATAATGTCTATTTACTTACTCGATCATTGTACACATGTAATCTTGCAAATCTTTCTCGTCTACTTTTAAACATGCAGTACCAATTACAAATTGGAACATGCTTAAAAAATATAACTTCTTTTTCTGGATTTAGTTGGTGACGAACGGCATTTAATCTTTAAGGAGTGACACATCTAGCCTAACTGGGCTTCATACAGATTACACATTATTATAAACACCATTAAAAAGTTTGTGTACTCGACTTATTTACTCATTACGCCTCCATTCATACTTATTACTAGCTTTTCATGTATAATGCGTTACATAAAATTGCACATTGTTCAGTATTGTAGTAAACACATTGTTGTTTTTCACAAATTATCTAATCAATAAATAAGCCTTCTGTGGTTAAAGAATGTAAAATTAAATTCCCAAATATTGAACTTTGATTCCGAATCACGTACTTGTGCCTATAGTTATAGTCTGACAATTATTTGTAGTATTACTAATATTAACTAGAAAAAAGCATACATTCATATACTAAAATTGGAAAAGACGAGCAATATATTTACACGAACATATTTAATCTTAGAATGTTCCAGAAATTTTAATTTAAATAATAATTACTTCCATACAAACAATCAGAGTGAAGTTCAAGCTTAACAATGATATTTATAATTTGTCATTATGTGGAGTGAAATTAACATTAACATTTGACCTCCTCATAAACATTCGTATTTAAATTGATTCCTATAAAAAGATGTTGTCGTATCTCTTCTATTTCCTAAACACCCTTGTATAGAATATTATCCATGCTGGGCTAACAATCTGTAACGATTTTTTCGACTACTGACGCAGCGACCCAGGGCTACACAAAACTAAAAGTCATTAATCTCTGCGAATGCTTTCGTCTCAGTCATTTGCATGATTTTTAATTGCACTGTATAAGGCGCAATGAAGCAACTTTACATATTATTCTTGGTTATGTACATATGCTAGGCCAGCTGCATGTTTGAAAACAAAAACAAATTGATTTTTTGCGTCTACACTTGGTTGAATCTAAGCAAATTTTTTTGTCTTTGCGAGCTCTTCCAAAACAATTTATATTACTGAAAGCCGAATCGGGACAATATTCAGTTCCAATTACATCCCAAGATTAAATATCTCGGCTATGAATGTTACTCGCTTACCCAAGTCTATTTCTAAAAACAAAACGTATACCAGACAAGATTATCTAATTGACCGTACTGCAACCTTTAGATCACAATGTTGCCGTTCCACCATATTAGTAGTTCTGGAATTGTATGAAGTTTCGTGTCGCGTCTTAATCCTTATAATATTTAGCAAATGAGTAAAAAATATTGGGTATTTCGACGATGTGGATATATACTTGTATGAATTTGTTTGTGAATTTAATTTTATTATATCATTAAATATTACCTCTTTGGTAACAGGCACAGACTTTAATCTGAGCCAGCAGGTTTTTTGGCATATTCAGTCAAATATATATGGGATCAGATTGATAGTGGCTTTGATGCAAGGGTGGACTAGCTCATATAGTTGCTATATTACCTTTCCGACATTATATCTATACGTATTGTCTAGATTGTTTCATGGAAACTTCAAAAACAGCTACACATGTCCACTCGTCTTGCTAAAATACACTCGTTTCTTAGACAAACCTTCCACTAACGAATCCACCATTCTATTATCCGCCTATATAATCGAGCCGACAAATGTCTCATGCCGGATCAGCTCTATGTTCTGACGTAATATCACTCTGTACGTACATCAAACTTTACTACAATGGTTTTGAAATGCAAGCTTTAACAAAATTCATTGTACCCTTCCTATGGGCAAAAACAAAAAGAAATTTAATCAGATACAAGAAATATTTCTATCTCATTATCTTCTCAAGTATCTACTAATGAACATATCTTTATATATAAATTGCAAAGCAAAACAAGTTAGAAATATGTAAACATAGAGTGTGAAAAATAGAAACCAATCAATTGCGTGCCTCACATCCAAGTCAAGCTCAATGCCTGAACATGCTTCATCTGCTTGTATAAATACGGCTACAATTTGTTTATCCATAAGGCTTCCTTTGTGGCTAGCTCCCTTTTGTTAGTGCATTTAGTAATTATTTTGAATGCTACGTCTGGAGAACATACGTGCGATGTTTCGACGATGTGTTGCGCAATTGCAGACGTGTATTCACCATTTGATTAAAAACAGGCGTTTAAGTTGCAATGTTCTCTCATTCGAGTAATTAACCGTCTGGTCGATCGGCCTACGTAAGTTGATCGACAACTTGCGCATGTATATTGGTAAATAATATTTGATATCGACATTAACGACTGTTTCTCTTTGATTGCTGGTAAATGCAAGTGTGTTACCCTAAATAACACTCGTAGTTTATCTGCATTAAATGTGCGTGTTAATGCTGCTTTCTTTCTTTTGTGCCATTTGGGAAACTGCATTCCCCTTAAATAGGACGTTCAGGTAGACTGTTTTCTTATCTGGCCCGTAATATGTTTGTTTCTGTTTAATTCCCCTTTTAATAATTGATTCAATTAATTGTCTGGGATAGCCATTGGACATTAAATCGTTAATTGCTTTATTATATTCATTTTTATTTTTAATCTTGATTAAAAAACCTGTCAATTCTTGAAATGCAGCCACGAACTGTTGATAATTTATACTGAAACGGCACAAAAAAGCGGTAATGCAAATAATTTGCAGGACATGTTGGTTTGTTGCAAACTTTTCTGTTTAATTTACGATTAGATTCTTTCTTTAATAGTACATATAGGAAAGGCAGTTATTGTGTTTTGCTTCGTTGAAACTTTGAAGCAGTGTTTATGATTGCGACCTGTTCTTAAGGAGAAGAAATATATCATCCATGTACCGTCTATATTAAGCGCATTTACTTATGTCATTCTTTTATGATGTGCTCTTTATGTACCCCAAAAACATCTCAGCCAACACTGGAGTTAAGAGGCTCCTCATTGCCACATCATCAGTCTGTTTATAGATGGTTAGTCAAGAGGCAAAAGAAAAAGAATATAATAAAGCAATTAATGATTTAATGTCTAATAGCTATCCCAGACAATTAATTGAATCAATTATTAAAATGGAAATTAAACGGAAACAGACATACTACGGGCCAGAAAAGAAAACAGTCTACCTAAACATCCCATTTAAGGGGATGCAGTTTCCCGAATGGCACAAAAGAACAAAAGAGACATTAACACACACATTTAATGCAGCTAAACTACGAGTATTATTTAGGGTAACACACTTGCCTTTACCAGCAATCAAAGAGAAACAGTCGTTGATATCGATATCGAATATTAATTACCATTATACATGCAAAAGTTGTAGATCAACTTACGTAGGCCGATCGACCATACGGTTAATTACTCGAATGAGAGAACATTTTAACTTAAACGGCCGTTTTAAATCAAATGGTAATCAAAAGGTAATATGACAATATAATGCATAGCCTTTCTAATATAATAATAAAGATATTAGACACAAAATTTGAAGATATGTTGCCGATTATATTTAGCTTTGTCTTTTGATTAATCACGAGAAAGTATTGTCATAATCAAAATTCAAAAAATCAATAGGATCGTATATTTTCCTCGTTCAGTATATAAAATTTGATAGACATCTTTGACAAATGATTCTAAATTTTATAACTTTTTGAAATAGAAAATATCTTTCGAGCTATATCTCCTACCAAAGGAGGAGAGATCGCCAAATGTCCAGACCTATTTCCAACAACAGGAATCATTCTTACTGGATTAATATAGGTTCCCTTCTACTGAATCAAGTGGGATTCTTTTATACAATAGCAGGCCTCCGAAAAAATAATGTTTGCAGTGATACGAAATTTAATTTTGCTGGAATAAACGGTGCAGGACACATAGCTAATAGGTTTCCTAACTTTTATTTGCATAGCTTGTTTGACAAATATATTTTTCATTTCGGTCGAAACAGCGGCCGCATGTTCTAGTTTCAACCTGTTCCAAATAACATACATTTAAAATTGTATATCATTCGATAACTCCAATCTCTTCTTAGAACAGCCAACCATTCTTTTATCACGTCTCTCAGCAGAAGCTGTATATTGAATATTTATGCCTATATCCTTAATTTATTGCATATGTTTGATCTCAAAAACATAATTAATCATAGGATCATGAAAATAAACATAATTAAATTCTGTTATATTGCCGATTTTAATGCTTTCCTATCTTTTTACTATTTATTATCAACTCTAATTTTAATAAATACCTACTGAGGTCATTTTAAATCTAGTTTTATTTTATTTTTAGAGAACTCCATTTTGTTTGGATCTATTGGAAATATGTTTTTTAATTCATTATCAAATTTGCTATTTCAATTAAATACGCAAATATGATTTTAAATATAATTTCTCCAAACTTGATCCTTGTGAAACTCGACTTGTAACTTTTAGTGGTCTTAATCTCAAAATATGTAATTTAATACTCATTCTTCTATTATATAAACAATACCTGAATATTCTATGAATTAATCGCCCTCATAATAACATCAAAAGATATGGTTCAATTTTTTTCGATGTATTAAAAAAGAAAATAAATGCATCTAACTTTATCTCACCAAGGGTAAGTAGATGCTTCCACATAAAAAGCATGTAAGTAATTTTTGATCGATATTTCGTAAGGCCATGTGGGCTTGCATCAAAATCAACCGGCAACATATATTGTAAATGATCTAGTAAAAGTCGTACTATTATCTTCAAAGATGAAGGGATAATAGAAATTAATCAATAATCATTGTCACACATTGGCTTAATGATCTTAAGCAACAGTTTAGCTACAATCGTTAGAATATCTAATTGTTATTTTATATCTTTCAAAACTTTGTTATAAAGACACAGAGCGCTTGATTAAAATTAAATTAAGTTATCAATCGATATACCAATGTGGTCCTTTAGTTTTTAAATTTTACATTTATAGTTAATTTTATTTATTCATCACTATCACTAGCAAGTTCTGATTTCTGGTTATCCAAAATACCATTTAGATAACTAAAATCGCTTTCGCCATAATTTTCTATTCTTTGGTATAGCATCCGTAAACGTAGATGTATGAAATAGATTACGTAATGGCGTTAAAACAGAAAAAAATTCATCAGTGCTCATAAAAATACAGCATTCATAATCAAACATTACATTTAATTATCATAAATGTTTCCAGTTAGTACTGGAACATTGTGCGTGCACATTCTCAAATGTAAGTTTCGGCGTTTTCGTCAAAATCTTTTAACATTGACATAACTGAGCTAGTTAACAGAATCAATTTCTCAATAGACATGATCCTAAATTTCTAAACCTCTACTTGTTATTAATTTGCTTTAGACCGTGATTAGTGAATAGATTAGTTATTACACAGTCAAGCCTTTTATTAAAATTCCATACTACTACGTTATAACCATGACAGTTACAAACAGATTGAAAAGAATTGGCAAAATCGACATCATTTAATTGGCATACGGAGATCAATAGACTGCCATTTAGATCATATTAAACATTTTTACAGTAACAAAACCAATGACAGCACTATTCACATTAGTATGTAATCTTTTCTAATTAAACAACGATTTACTGTTAATGAGTACTTCACCATTTCGTTAACCCAAAGATCTGTCTTTTACATATAGGGAAAAATGAGACATACAAGTATGTAATAGGTGTTGCAAACCTGTTAACAAATTAGTTCATTTGTGACCAAAAGGATAAACCAAAGACACCATGAAAGGAAAAGATAATCTCATGTACATTCGTTTCGTGCTTACTGGCGACTCTTCAGTAGGAACCGGCATTACACACTTTAACCAATATATATTTGGTCAAAGCATGTGGAATAGTAGGATCGCACAATCTCCTAGACGAATGTTTAAACCTGCAATAGTGAAATTAACATCATATAAAGTTAACGACAGTGCAACTTTAACGCAAACTCACACTATATCATATATATACCGAATCTGTAAAGGATACTAACACTATGGCTATTGTGTTAGTAACCGATTCCAACATTATTGTACCGAAAAGGTACATGGTACTAACACTATCGTTTCCGAGTCGGTACATGATACCAAACTGATGGATATCAATTTATGCTAAAGTTCACTGAAAATGAGAATTACAACAATTTTTAAACACCTGTTCCTCCAGTAAATGCATAAACTCTGGCCTTAATCGATATCAGTTATCACATTTCTCGGTAAGCATGACATCATTCAATTCAATACATTACAGTTAATTACTGTTTCTTGCGAAGAATTAATATATATGCAAGTATGCATTAGGTGTTGCAAACCTAGTAACAAATTACTTCATTTGTGACCAGAAGGATAAACCAAAGACAGCATGAACGGAAAGTATAATCTCATGCACATTCGTTGCGTGCTTACTAGCAAATCACCAGCAGGAGCCTTTACTACGCCTTTTAACAACTATATAATTGGTCGAAGAAAGTGTAATAATAGGACAGTACAATTTCCTAGACGAATGTGTAAACCTGCAATAGTGAAGCTAACATCATATAACGTCAACGACAATGCGACTTCAACGCTAACTCACACTATATTTTTGGGGTATTTTGCGGAGTTGCTTTCTAGTTCGTGATTTTTTACCCTTACTGCATATCAATGGTGGCCATTATTACTACCTGTGCACCCAATCAGTCTCTGATCCCTTTCGGATGGTTGATATGAGAAGACTGAAGAAAGGTTTCATAGATATATTCCACACAATGTAGCATATATAAATTTAATTCACTGTTAATCCGAATTGAATGAGTTGGTTGGCAAAAATACAGATTTTAATGCAAAAGTATGTTTTAAATACCGTTCACAATTAAACTAAATTGTCCGTCTTCTAGACGGCAAAAATAAAAGTGATTTATGTCTATAAAGTGAAATGTTTAGCACAAATGTCTGGAATGTAATGAGTAGTCAAACGATTAAAGATACATGATAATATGAGCCTAGTAAAATTATTTATGTTCATAAATTCACTGACACAATAGTCCACCGCGTGATCCTCTCGGATCGCGCGCGGTTCTGTCTATTTTATAAAACACTATTAATTACAAATAAAATTGCAGTTCAAGAAATATCGATTAAAACTGCTTGAGACTAAAAGAGATTGTTCCTAAAATCACAGCTAAGAGAAATATTGTTTAAGGACAGAGTTAGAATATTTGACCTTAAAGAGCACAGCGTTTGTAAAATTCGACCTTCGTTGGGTTGTAACACGGAGCCGCGTGTTACAATATAATATATATACCCAGTTTGTAAAGGATACTTACACTATGGCTATTGTGTTAGTAACCGATACCAACATTATTGCATCTAAAAGGTAGATGGTAATAACACTATGCTTTCCGAGTCGGTACATGACTCCAACCTGATGGATATCAATTTATGCTAAATTTCACAGAAATTGAGAAATACAACAATTTCTGAACACCTGTTGCTCCAGTAAATACATACACTCTGGCCTTGATCGATATCAGTTATGACATTTCACGGTAAGCATGTGATAACTGATATCGATCAAGTTGACTTTATATGATGTTAGCTTCACTATTTCAGGTTTACACATTCAACTACGAGATTGTACCGAATATATAGTGCTTAAAGAGCTTAATACCGGCTCGTACTGGTGAGTCGCAAGTAAGCACGAGACGAATGTGCATGAGATTATACTTTCCGTTCACGCTGTCTTTTGTTTATCCTTCTGGTCACAAATGAATTATTTTGTTACTAGGTTTGCAACACCTAATACATACTTGCATATATATTAGCTCTTCGCAACAATCAGTATTTTACTGTAATATATTGAATAGAATGATGTCTTGCTTACCGCCAAATGTGATAATTGATATCGATCACGGCCAGAGTGTATGTATTTACTGGAGCAATTGTTGTATTTCTCAAATTCAGTGAACTTTAGCATAAATTGTTATCTATCAGGTTGGAATCATGTACCGACACGGAATTCATAGTTTTAGTACCATGTACATTTTCGGTACAATAATGTATATATCGGTTACTAACACAATAGCTATAATGTTAGTATCCTTTACAGACTTGGTATATATATTATATTGTGTGAGTAAGCATTGAAGTCGCATTGTCGTTGACTTTATATGCTGTTAGCTTCCCTATTGCAGGTGTACTCATTCGTCTAGGAGATTGTACCGTCCCATTATTCCACATTATTCGACCAAATATATAGTGGTTAAAGTGCGTAAAACCGATTACTACTGATGAGTCACAAGTAAGCACTAACGGATGTGCATGAGATTATACTTTACGTTCATGCTATCTTTGGTTTATCCCTCAGATCACAAATGAACTAATTTGCTACTAGGTTTGCAACACCTAATACATAATTGCATATAGATTAGTTCTAAGCAACAAACAGTATTTAACTGTATTATATTGAATTCAATGATGCAATGCTTGCCGAGAAATGCGGTAATTGATATCGATCAAGACCATAGTGTATGGATTTACTGGAGCAACAGGTGTTCAGAAATTGTTATATTTCTCAATTTCAGTGAACTTTACGAAATTTTGATATTCATCAAGTTGGAATCATGTACCGACTCGGAAACCATAGTGTTAGTACCATGTACCTTTTTGGTACAATAATGTTGGTATCGTTTACTAACACAATAGCCATAGTATTAGTATCCTTTACAGATTCGGTATATATATGATATAGTGTGAGTTAGCGTTGCAGTTGCATTGTCGTTAACTTTATATGATGTTAGTTTCTCCATTGCAGGTTTACACATTCGTCCAGGAGATTGTAACGTCCTATTATTCCACATACTTCGACCAAATATATAGTGGTTAAAGGGCGTAATATCGGCTCCTACTGATGAGTCGCCAGTAAGCACGAAACGTATGTGCATGTGGTGATATGTTCCGTTCATGTTTTCTTTGGTTCATCCTTTTGGTCACAAATGAACTAATTTATTACTAGGTCTTCAACACCCAATAAATACTTGTATATATATTAGTTCTTCGCAACAATCAGTATTTTACTGTAATATATTGAATTGAATGACGTCTTGCTTACCGCAAAATGTGATAACTGATATCGACCAAGACCAATGTGTATGGATTTACTGGAGCAACAGATGTTCAGAAATTGTTGTATTTCTCAATTTCAGTGAATTTTAGCATAAATAGTTATCCATCAGGTTAGAATCATGTACCGACTCGGAAAGCATAGTGTTAGTACCATCTACCTTTTAGGTACAATAATGTTGGTATCGGTTACTAATACAATAGCTATAGTGTTAGTATCCCTTAGAGACTCGGTATATATATTATATTGTGTGAGTTAGCATAAAAGTCGCATTGTCGTTGACTTTATATGCTGTTAGCTTCCCTATTGCAGATTTACTCATTCATCCAGGAGATTGTGCCGTCCTATTATTCCACATACATCGACCAAATATATAGTGGTTAAAGGGCGTAATATCGGCTCCTACTGATGAGTCGCCAGTTAGCTCGAAACGAATGTGCATGAGATAATACTATCCGTTCATGCAGTCTTTGGTTTATCCTTCTGGTCACAAATGATCTTATTTGTTACTAGGTTTGCAACACCTATTACATACTTGCATATATATTAGTTCTTCGCAACAAACAGTTTTTATCTGTAAAATAATGAGACATGTCATATTCATGGTTTTCAATGTCCGTACTGAACCATGTTTCAGATAATATTATAAAATCAAATTCGTTATACAGTAAAACATTCTTGTTTTTAATACTTCTAATATTGGCATAAAATAATGTATATGTAACGTATGAGTTATGTATATAGTTTTTGATATCTATTGGTTTTGCTTTGTCTATTTCTTTATAGTAATTTCGTTAAACTTCATAAGCACACCTTTCTTTTCGCCACTTTCCAATATATTAAAATGCGATACTCTAGTTTTTTCTTTTAATTTGCGTATCGATTAGTTGATTTTGTGTGCTGGCTTCCTCTGACTTTGATGGTCCCTGTTCCGAGTTGTTCATAAACTTTCTTGGCTTTGCGAATTTCCGTTGTAGAAATTTCTTATCTTTTCCTATGAAAAGTACTCACCATTTTTTGTTAATTGTTTATATTTGTTTTTTCTCCGGTAGTGTGATCTCGAGAGATCGAACATTTTGCCAACCCTGTAACGTTTTATGATATCACCATTAGCTTTATTTTTTTTAATTTTGCTACTTCCCCTGTATCATCATTATCATCAAGATTAAATAATATTAACCGTTCTTGTTTTCCTTTACGTGCCCAAACTTAATTTGTTTGGATATTCTGCAATTCTTGACTGGATTTATTAGTTTTAAGGGTCGTAATATTTTCTGTTGTTATCTCCGTCATCTCTACCCATAGCTGGCGTGTATAATTCAGAAATATTATGCGGATTCCCTTAGAATTTATTATTAGTGTGTCATCCAGGCGAGACTTTATTATCCATATCTCCGCAGTCAAAGTGTTCAATTGTGCAGTCATTCTTCTTATTAAGTTTTCCCATCCGTTTGAAGCCATATTATTTAACTTAAAACAAACAGTTTCGGTGCCTTCTTTAAAAAAATTGGTACCCGATTGAATTGGAAATAACGTTTGGGTACCTGCCTTGCTAACTTCCACCGGTCTTCGAGCCGAACTCTAGTTCGCAAAAATTCCCGGTTTAGGATCAATCATGGCAAATCATTTGACTCCCGCTAGCTGTACGTACAGATCACGCAGAGCCGGCATGGTATACGGGTCAGATTTCGCCACCAAGTTATTTTTGCTGGAAATCAGCCGCCGGTCAGAGCGAATTATCTTTTTTCGTAATGTTAACCATGGGAGTGCAAAAAACTGATGATGATGGTTCTAGAACGCCGGTCTCAATCATCTCTTTTGTTGCGCGAGTCACTGTTGCTAATTTATTTAGAGGAACACCACATATTTTTGGTTGTTCTTAACCTTTATTTAATTCTAGTCATAGTTGGAAGCGATCATCTGTCGTCCCTGGACACTCCCTGTAATCAGGAAGATGAAATATATTGATGTATTGGCTCAGAAAATCTTTCCGCCATCGGTAAATTCAACTGGTCTCCACTTGCAACTTAGAAGTACATATCAATTTTATGAAATTCATTCTTTCCGGCCTGAAGAAACATATACGTTTATTATGACAATCTATTGTCTTAACTCAATTTCTAATGAAATAAAGTCTCAATAATGGCGTTTGAGTATCCGCCACATCAAAATACATATGAAATATATTACAATACCTTAATAATTTCGTGTCCCGTTTGCCCTCAGCCACCATCGACGCGCCCGGTAGCTGACACAAATTTGCTCTCGTAGGTTTTACGTTTATTAACGGCCAAGTCATTGGTTATACAAACAAATCAGCTTCAGTATCCAGTTGCATTATTATTTATTGTCCGTTGAAGAGATCTAAAAATTTAACTTTAAAAAATCTTATACTTCATTTTTTTCGAAGGTCATCTGATTCTGAGCACTTTTTATGGTGCTATGCTGGGTGTATCACGATATATAAATATGAGCCTCCAAAGTAATTCTATACTGGGCATGATTTCGACTATCCTTATTGTTGAGATGATTGACCTTATATCTCCATTGAACTGGGCGTATACTAGAAGCACTTTACTGATGTTGTTGCCCATTATACGATGTTTCCGTCGAAGCTGGTGTCTTTATATTTTGAACCTGCATCCAAGCCATTGGCTTTTCTGTCTGTTCCGTACTTGCTAATTATGCCGCAAAATATTTCAGTTACGTATATCGCTCCTGACGGGTGTTGTAACAGAACCCATGCGTGGACTCGCAGCTGCCAATTTTTTACCCATCATGGCCGAACTTTAAAGAACCCAAGGGCTTTTGTCGAAGCCTGTCTTGGCGCTTGAAATTGTGTCATATTTTGTAGGATCTAGGAGCATAAACATGATGGCCTCATACGGTTGCAACCCGGGTGAAAAGGCCTGGATGGGAAGTGATCCAACACTCGTCTTTTATATTCTTTATGTTCACATCTACGGCTCGAAGGCTGCTTCCATCGATGACTTTCTTTTGAATTCATCCCAGCCGTAGATAGGACCCTAGTTCATTCTCAGACTCAGTGGTGGCTATTGTTAAATGAACATCAAACATTATTTATATATTTTCAGATTTAATGCTGTAGTCAAATCTCCTATTTTGGTGCTTAAGTTTTTGTGCTAGCTCCAATTTTGATGCGTAAGAAAGCACATCATAATCTAATTAATACATTTTACACTTGATAGCATAATTGCCTTCCTTTAAGCATTTCATTGAGTTTTGAAGACCATCCTTGTTTTAACAACGCGCATCAAAAATAGCATAAGTTGTAAAATGATTTGTGAGTCTTCTCTCGAAGATCAGTGAGTTTTATGTTTGGAAAATGTTCAAATTCACAGTGGAAGTAGGAAACATTAATAACAATCTTAATTCTGCGTTTATTTTGAACATTTAAATACTGTTTGTTGCGGAGAACTAATATATATGCAAGTATGTATTAGGTGTTGCGAACCTAGTAACAAATTGTGAACATTATTGGAATCAGCAAAAGGGACACAATTCACTTGGTCGGTTGTAATAATGACAACTGAACCCAGGAGACAAGACAAGACGAAAATCTGATAATTTTTATAACTGTAACTTTTAGTTATTTCGAGTCTTTGTCTGAAATAAATCCCATGACCACACCACTCGGTTTTGAAATATCAGTTGCTTTGCGCTAAATTTGAAGCCCATGTGCAAGCGCCAAATTTTGACTAAGATGCAAAAATTGTATTCATGTTTGCTCTAAAATTGCTATAACGCTCGCTGGCAGGCCACATGTGGCACTGCCTAATAGCTGTAAATACATGTAATCTATATGCGAATAGAAACTCGTCCTTGAATCTTTTTGATTGGACACCATTTGCTTAAGTCATACCATAAAGTCTAGGAGGAGCTCATTCATATGTAATTTTAATTTCCATATTTCTGCAAACACTTACTTATTTTGACAAGTAACTGACCCAAGATTAAACAACTTAATTTTGCCTACAGAAGTTTCATAGTCATTGAGCATTGTAAAATTTTAGAGCAGTAATCTATACAATTCTTGCACCTAAGACGAACTTTTGCTCTTGAATTAAGGCTTTAAATTTGGCGAACGTAACTGATATTTCAACAGTGATTGGTTTGACCAAAGACTTTATTCATTGAAAGAAACTGGGAATAAATGAAAATTCTTTTGTAAAAATTGTCAGTGGATTGTCTTGTGATTCCAACTTAATTTAGTCGGCATTATTATAATCAACTAAGTTAATAGTGTCCTTAATGCTGATTCAATCGATGTTCATAAGAACAGTATAATCTAGATGAGTAATGACGATTCTCATTTCCTCTGTGAGTGTGGGCATTTTCTAGACATCAACCGCACTAAACTTCGATAGAAAACTCGGAAATTATTTTTTTTAAATTTTTTATGGTTAATGCACGTTGTACAAATAAGAATGTTCTACATCGGAATGCAACGTGTCCTCCTGATAAAATAAATCTAAATACTATTTTGAATTATCATAAATTACTGATGATTTGATTTTGTCTAAAGTACCCTTTAAGTCCTTTGCTGATTGAAACACTCACTTTCTCTAATTTATTCTTTTCTATTGAAATCAACCATAAAAACTGTCATTTTCAAGATGACTGCCTGAATTTAGCCGTTGCAAATCTTTACTATAATATTTTTACGCATTCGGTCACAATGCTAGAATTAGCCCAATAAACGTTTACTTTATATAAACGTGAAACCAAAATTTGGATTTACAAGAGGCGATTTCGTTACCGTAATATCTTGAATGAAATTTGAATAGATATGTATATTACTTGAACATAAAGGATTTTAAAGATTTTAATACATTCTGTTACACCTTTCTGTTACTATAATCAATGATGCGATCTTGATATAAGCACCTGACCCATTTATTACTTACATGTGTTATTATAAACTAAGAATTGTAAAGTGTATAAAAAGGAAATTCATAAAATAGATCTCTGTCCTCCTAATTGGGAACTCATCACGTACTGGCCAGAATTTTCCGCAGGCAGGGCTCAAACCTTGCCTTTTCTACACTAAATAACTCTTAGTTTATATTGGCATAAGTAAGTAATTAATGGATCAGGTGTTTATATAAAGATCTCAA
Organism: Eudiplozoon nipponicum; assembly: GCA_029291075.1. Classification (NCBI taxonomy): domain Eukaryota; kingdom Metazoa; phylum Platyhelminthes; class Monogenea; order Mazocraeidea; family Diplozoidae; genus Eudiplozoon; species Eudiplozoon nipponicum. The sequence goes on from JAQBSW010003543.1 coordinate 25,046, forward strand.
CCTTGATTATAGTAATTGTCATCACCGCCCTTGCCACCAATGTTCGTTTAATTATATAAATGTACACTTCAAAGTTGACAAAATTCAAATACGCAGGACAAAGATTTTCTGTTGAAAAATTTCCGCGTATTTTTTTATTTTTTAAGAATGATTGTAGTTATCGTATCAACTAATGCTTCAAGTTTCTTCCTTAACAAGTACTTTGTATATTTTTCATTTTTAAAGCATTTCTACATAATTTAAATAGTTTGTTATGTTAAACCCAATGAACTATCGAAGATATGTGTATCAATATCCTGTCACCATTTTATCGCATTTTGTTTATCTCACTTATATACCGACAGTATTGAGTTTAATATATTTATTAATACGCCTTGTATTTCATACTTGTTGGCATAATCAGTTAAGTAAAATTGCTATTCACCGTCGCACGCACCTTTACATAACCGCACGTATCGTCATAACTTCATAATTTATTAATATCATCAAATAAACATTTTTGTTTATTTAAATATTTTTACTCGGCAATAAACAAACTGTATAAATTAATGTAAATGATAAATAAATGTAAAATTTATAAAATATGAAGCGTAGTCAAACTGGAAAAACAGCTTACTGACATTTGTTGAAAATTGAATATATATTCTGTCCGTTAATATTAGTTCATTTATATATAAATTCTGAATTTATTGTAGACGCCCTTTCTCTATTATCTTATGAGAGCCAAAAGTCTCCAATCTCGTATCAGTCTTCGTGTGTTTGCATGAATTTTGTCTATGCTAATCAAGATATACAGTGGAATTTAATATATTTGTCCTTTCCTCCAAGTCTATCGGGTTCAAAAATTCGATTCCTCCAGCGATGTCATTGTTGTCCTCCACAAAAAACAAAATATGATTGGTTTGACCATGTAGAAAGCACTGAAACCGAGTACTTTTCACGCAGCACTGCACCCAAATAATTTGATCAATTAAGAGAATGTGCACGAAAAAATATAATAATCAAATTAGTTCCTACTGTCATATGTAAGTAATTAATGGGTAAGGTCCTTATATTAAGATCGCTAATTTGATTATAATAATTTTTATCACCGCTCGCGCAAACAGTGTTCGTTTAATTATATAAATGTTCATTTCAATACCGCTTACCCATGTAATGTGATGTCTGTTTAGTAATGACTGATTGGGAATGTTTAGTTGGAACTTTGAGTCTAAATGGTTGCCACATGAGCTACACTTAAAGAAAAAATAGACTAATTAAGTTACTTTAGTTAGTATATAAATGTAAATTATGTCTAGTGCAGTGTGCGGCTGGGTAGCTCAGTAGTTAGAGCACCAGATTGCGAAGCAGACTTGCCCAGGTTCTGGCTAGTACATGATGAGTTCCCAATAAGGACAAAACCGGTCTACTGGATGAATTGCCTTTACTACACTATACAATTCTTAGTTTTTACTGACATTTGTAAGTAATTAATTGGTAAGATGCTTATATTAAGATCGCAACCTTTATTATAATAATTAAATTACCTGTTTCTAACCGATCCCAATATGCTCGAATGAGAAAATAACCTCGTTTTAGTCGAATTACGTTTTGTAACAGATCAAAATTATAAATTATGTAAATTTTACTCAATAGGTTACAGTATGGAAGTCTAAACCAGAATGGCTACGGCAATCTAGATTAAAAATTCGGTGTGAAGTTTTGTGTAATAGTTACACAGTCCTTTTGCTCACTAATTATAAAGTAAATAGAATTGTGTTTGACATAGAGATTATTCTTTGTTCGAGGACAATGTTAGCATGGTCTATCGACCCTTTGGCCACTACCATTGAAGAGCCGCTGTGATGCCAGATACTGGTATCCAATGTGGCTTGAATGATAACCAAATTTAAAACAACGAAATTTATCAGCATATTCTCTAATCTAATTTCAGTCGGTCAACTGATCTGTGTCTTCACACTTAAAGCTGTTATCCATTATATTAAAATACCATTAATTGAAAACTGTATATTACATCAAATTTTGTATGATTTACGTGATCTGCGTTTTGATTAAAGCAGGCTGAATTCCAGTTTTGCTTCTTCAAGCAAATAATATAGCAACTAACTAGTAAAAGGTCAGTCGGAAGCATAAACAATATAGATAAAATAAATATATGACTTGCTTATTTAGTTTGTTTTTAAAGTGTGTGATGGTGGGTGAACTAAAAAAGGTGGCCGCCAATGGCCACCAAAATAATTTCAGAACACAAAACAACTGGAATTCAGCCTGTTATAGTAAATACGCAGATCAGGTAATTTAACTTAATCCAGCTTCGTAATACTGTCATTATATTAAACTTGTATGCTCACCGTCCCACTGATTACCACACAATGGTATGGAAATGAAAATCTTGAAAGCAGAGAACACAACTAAATTACTTTTGACGGATTTACGATCCTTCTCGATATATAAAGTATAAATAATAATCTGTGGTCAATTGAAACTTTTATTGTACCAATTTCATGCAGAAAATCATATACGTCTGCACTAGAACACAGGAATATCATAGTTTTAAAAAAGATAATCTCAAGAGGACTGAATATTAAAGTAAAAAAACAAGCCATAATATTCGAGAATTTAAGCAAAAAAATTCGAAAAATCTCTAATATTTTTGAAACATAATTTTGATTATGAAACCAGCGGTAACTTAAAATGTCCAAAAACAAAAATTCATCAAATTTTAAATGTCAAGATAACTGAAATCACTTAGGTGTATGGAGTCGCAAATATGAGTCTTATCAACTTACAGGAAAAAGGTAAATACATTAAACAATAGAAAACTTCAGACTCCTTCAAGCACACAAAGATTTTTACGAACTTGGCATCTTTGGAACCATAATTAGCTAATACAGCAAAGGTCTTTACAGGGCCAAAATACAGAAAAACTTAAATGAATCACAAATCAGCATTATAAACACTCGACAGAGTTAAAACACAGAATTTGAAAGAATAATTTTCTTTATTTAAATATGTCCGCATTATTCAACCACATTGTTTTCCAATTTTCAATAATTTTGCACTTTATATTTGTCGGTGGAGATTCTTCGACTGAGGTTTGTAGTTGTAGAAGCCCTTTTGTCACTCCCATAAGAAAGCCTCTGGGATGACAGGCCCAGATTATCGATATATTCTGTATGATCATCTAATTTAGAAGACTTAAGTTACTCTGAACTACATTTTTAAACTACATTCATCATGTCCACCCGCTAATTGCTCTTTATCCTTAATATTTAATAAACCAGCCACAATATTGGAATAAGATTTCTTGCAATTTATATATTATAAGGATAATTGTGCTCACCCAAATACGCTGATATCCACAGATGACAGAACGATACGGTGGTGACCTTGAAAACAAATATCCACGTCAATTACCTGAAGCAAATTTGAGATCCTTCCCAATAATGTGTATTAAGAACGATAGATGGATGCAAATTTCAATACTTTATTAGCAAAGAATATTCAGATAGAAGCACACAGTAAAACGTACTCGCAACTCTAAAACTCAGATAACTCTCTTATAAGCATTCACAAAGACAAGTCAACAACTTATACAATATGAACAAAAGAAACTTCCAAAAAATTTGCAATATTTTAAAAAACACAATATTGCTTTCAAAACCAGCGATAACATCAAATATCCAAAAAATAAAATTATAGTTATTTTTATATGAGGAGTTAATTGATGTACAACAAATTAATTAACCTCCACATACACCCTCATGTTAAAATATTTAATCATACATTAAGAAGTTCTTATTCTTCGGTTTCTTGATAACTCTTCTAGAACGTGTTTCAACGTGTTGTGCTTGTACTTCACTAGGTTTCACATTCATATTGCATTTTTCTCTGTCCTCATTCGTCTTGGTTTTAATCTTTACTTTTTCCCACATTTATTTGGCTCTTTCTTTATCTCACACATTTTCGAATCACATCTCGCCTCAGCTTCTTGGTACTTCGATGGATACTGTTCCTCAGTCTCCTCCTCCGTCCATGTAAACTATAGAATGCAGAGATACAGTGCTACACACTTTACTGTGCCATTTACTTCTATAAATGCATTTTTATCAGTCATATGATTGACATTAAATGGTTCCTTATAGAACGGATTCAGTTAGTTATAGATACATGAGATGCCAGCTTTAAATCTGAAGATACATAGCATTTAGTCCTTGGACCTCTAGTTTTGGTTGGAGCTAAACGACTCATTTTATCTCCCAATGCTCCAACAAACCAATCTTCTGAACTAGATGCCTAATCGAGACAACTAAGAGCTTCTATTAGAAGATCTTCAGGTAATCTCAATGGCTCTCCATAAACAAGTTCTGCTATGGATGTTCCTAACTGAGCTCTGTATATATTTCGCATTGCCAAAAAAACTATGGGCAAATCATATATCCAACAGGATCCACCAGTGCAGCGTAATGCAGCCTTTAGCTCCCTGTACAGTCTCATAACCCTCCCATTAGCTCTGGAATTATAAGCACATGTCTGTCTTACTTCTATCCCCATAGTATTCAATGATCTGACAAATAGTTCAGACATAAACTGACTACCACAATCCGTAGTTACCCTATGTGGTACACCATATCGCGACACCCAATTATGCAAGAACATAAATAAGATTTCTTGAGCTCTCATGTCATTCAGGATTGCTACTTCAAACTGACGACTGGAACAATCAACCATCGTGAGTAAATACTTCTGGCTAGAAATTTCAGGCATTTCTACTATATCAATATTTACATTCATGAAACGACCCGCTGGTATACCAATCGTTTTAATTTCAGTTTTAGTATGACGCCAAACTTTACAAGTTTGACACCGGGCACATGTCCTTACCCAAGTTCTTATATCTGTCGACATCTTAGGCTATACATATCTAACAGTGACAATCCTCATAGTTGCCTTAATGGAAGGATGACCTAATTCATGTAGCTGTTGAATTACCCTATACCTTAATTCTAACGGTACATACGGTCTAGTTTGGTTCCTTGATATTTCACATAGTAACCACTTATCTCCAATCTTCCTGCGTGTATATGTAGGATTCTTTTCCAACACAGCTACTAAAGGGTCAAGACCTTGTGCTTCCGTCAATTTCTGGACAAAATCATTAAAAGATACAACCGAGCATACGAGTGACTCCGAACGAATCATATCTTCATCTGATACGTCTAGTCTACTGAGAATATCTGCCACCACATTCTCTTTTCCTGAGATATGAGTAATGATAAAATCAATTTCTGCGTGTCTTGGTATTTGTAAATTTACCCGCCGAGAATAATTAAGTCTATTCGCTATCCCTAGGATACTTACCAACGATTTATGATCAGTTAATATCGTAAACTGATGTCCATCAAGGTAGTGCTCAAAATGCAGCACTGCAGAATAAACTGCTAGTAACTCCTTTCTGACTATAGAATACAATCGGCTTGACTATATCATTATCTCGCTGATGTAATACGGCGCCTATGGCTGCATCGGAAGCATCTGTGACCAGCTCAAACGGCTTAGTCCAATACACAGGAGCTAATGTAGTTATTTGGCTTACCAGATCGTTGGCCCTCTGGAATTTTTCCTTCGCGTCTTGGCTAAAACTAATGGGCCAGGAAATCTTTATCGTGATCCATTCACGAAATATATGTCAAGTTAACGACCCCAAAATTCCAGCTAAACGTGTTATAAAACGACGATAATAACTAATCATACGCAAAAATCAACGTAATTGACGTACAGTTCTGGGTTCTGGCACATCCTTGATTTCTTGGACCTTATCTTCCAAGGGTTTGATTCCATCCTTTGAAATAGTGTGTCCAAGAAATTTTACAGTAGAGCAACCAATCCTGCTCTTTTCTGGCTTTACTACCAATCCATAATGTTCCAGCTTAAACAAAACGACGTTCAAGTGCTCCCGGTTTTCCTAGATTGACTAGATATAATGATATCATCTATATACACACTAGCAAATGGACAGTCTTTAAGAACTTTCTCCGTCAGACGCTGGAATGTCTGACTTGCAATTTTCAAACCAAAAGTTATACATAAGAATTCATGCGATTTTCCTCCAGGAAATTGCACTGTGGTAAGCAGTATAGATTCTGCCTCCATAGGTACTTGATAGTACGCTTTCTGCAGATCTATCGTAGTATAAACCTCATACCCCATTATATCCCTGAGCAAAGTACTCTGGTTTGGTAGAAGATACGAATCACCTTTCGTTACCGAGTTCAATAGACGATAGTTACCACAAACTCTACATTGATCTGGTTCAGGTTTGGGAACAACCACTATTGAAGATGCAAAGTTCGAATTTGAACGCCTACAAATTCATTCTTCTCTCAACCGCTTAAATTCTTCAATAGCAAATTTCTGCTTATGTTGTGCTAACGGTTGAGCGTTCAGTGAACAGGGTAGTGGTTTCATCAACTCGATTTGGTGTTCTAGGCCTGTCTGTAAACATCTGTGCTTAGCATTGAATGGTAGAAACACGGCCAGGTATTTCTCGATGACATCCACCAAGTCATCGGCGACGACGGGTATGGGTTGTCTCACTAACCTAACTACTGAGGTCCTAGTCTCAGCTTAAGTCACCATCCCATAGCCTTATCCAATGGTCCTAGATATGGCATCTAAAACGAGATTAAAATGGATCAAAAATCCTTCCCAATGATGTTATTCTTTATATCAGCGACCAGAAAATTCCACGTAAATAGCGATTTCTGCCCCAATGTCACTAACAATTCTTTAACTTCCTTAACCTCAAGTGGACTTTCATTAACAGCCCATAGTTTATAATCGAATATGGAGCTATCAATTTCCACCTCATCAAATCAAACTATAGTCACTTCTGCATCCGTGTCTATTAAAATGTTTAACGCACTTAGTTCATTTGTTATAACAAACTTATTGTTGCTTTAACAATCAACCTCTTTCAGATTATCTTCCAGCCGAAATCTAACAGATTTACGGACTGTATTACTGCGTGTTTCTTCTATCTAATTTTCCTAAATAAATTTCGATGATTTTAGGATGCCTCGAATATGCATACATTGGAAACTTGCATGCGCACCCCCCTTACGGCTCCTACTAGCGGGGGTTCCACTAGTTTTCCGGCAGCTTACACCAGGCTACAGGAAGAGTACATCCCCTCCGTCGGGGATCAGCCAACCTTGTAAACGTGCAACCCTCCACCTGACACTTTTCAAACTCGACGTATTTACCACTCACGTGGTCCTTGCACACCCTCAAGCGATTCGCCTCTCCGATGCTTGGAAGTTGAACTTTGACCCCAAAAATTCACCCTACCTCCGTTGTAACGTTTCCTCTTGAGTTTCATCCAACCCACATCCCGTCGGAGGGTACTTAATTCATTCTCTACGGTCAGGAGTCTCTCTGAGAGATAACTGAGTTACTGCTCCAGGCGAGAATCTGCTGTTACTGCGTACACCTTAGGTTCCTTCTGACAATACACTTTGTCCAACCCTTTGAGCTTCTTTGGCCACTCTAGTTCCAATGTATCATAGACATCCAAAGCGGCTCTTAATCTAGCAGGCAATTTTGCTTCAAATATACTGTTTATAACTTCCTCAGAAATATCAAGCCCAGTGGATATTGAAACAAGTCTGTCATAAAATTCAGATTGGAGTTGATTTCCCATCATTTTCTGACGTAATAAGTCAGCCATCCGTTCTGACTTCTCGGGTTGATATCGCCCATGAAGTTCTTCGACCAGAAGCTCAAATCCATTTACAGTTTCATTCCCAGTAACAAATTTTCTGAGTCTAAATAGATAATTTTTTACAGACTCAGGTAAACACCACCAGGCCGAGGCAAACCTCTCTATAAGGTCGGTCTTTTGTAAACGCCCCGGCTTCAAGTAAATGCCGTACGACGTTACAAACTCGGTTAAGGTGCTCTGAATAGAGATTAGTTACTGATATGGGGGCCCTTAAGAGGGCCGGGTAATGCGTTCTCTTGAAGTCTTCAGCGTTGAAGATGTCCTAGAGCCTTGGGTGGACTCTGGTTGATTTGTTGCTCCCGTGGTTGAGCTGTGATCGCGTTGTGGATGGTGTCCTGCAGGTCCTGCACTCAATTGGCTCGTCTCTCCGGTATCCCGCAACAGGATGAGTAGGTATTGACAGCCGACAGAGCGCACACGTATTGACAACCGACAGAACGCACACGCGTGAAGCAGGTAGAAGGCAAATGCCACAACTGACTTGCATGGTAAATTACCGTGCTTAAATAGCATGCAATATGTGTACTTGCATACTATTGGTTAAACGTGGTTAGACGTGGTTAAACGGCAATTTGCTTTTTTCTCATTGGTGCAACGTAAATAAATTTGAATTTAATTTACGCAATATGTCGGCGATTGATTTGTGTCGTTACAACACTTTCCTCTCTGAAAAAAAAGAAAAAAATATTCCTCTCTGCGAGGCTAGATAAGAAATGCATGACAGAGTTCGAACCAAGTTAAGCAAAAATATGATGAACCATAAGTGCTGGGCTTAAATATGCTTGTTGGTTGCTTCAACAATTATATGATGCCAGGTAACCACTAGGAATTGCTACACAAATTGTTAGCTCTAGTGGACGGTCATAGCACGTGAGGCAAAATAGAGCAGTGTAAGTTTTTGGAGCCGCAGCGTGAAGATTTCGAGGTAAATCGCCTCTGAATTTGCCAGGTTTAAGTTAAAAACCTAAGCAGGTTGGATCGTTGTCAATGTGTTTGTATACGACCAAAGGAGCTAGAGTGCTCGACGTTGTAGTCATGACATTTGTAGAGTGGTCTTTGTGAAATAGATAAAGTTGAGATATGCATTGAAAGTGGCCTGTACCATGATATGAAGCTGATCACTACTTAGTGTTGCTACACAAAAGCGTTAGCTCTAAGTAGCTGGTCATACCAAAATAGGCAGTGTAATGTCATGTGTGAGAAATACATTATAATGTAAAAATATATACATTAAAATCAAAGGTAATTGCATAAAAATATGTACACGAACATTGCCTCAGAGATGGCATAATACCAAAGAACTGTTCAAAAATGCTACACAATTGTTAGCTAAGAACAGGTGGTTATGCCACGTGAGACAATTACTAAAAATTAACGTAAAGTTAAAAAAAATTTTATAGTTAAATGTTAATGTTTAAAAAAATTAATTACGCGTTATACAAAGCAGGTTGAGATTGTGGGCAGACGGAGCCTGAGACGTGTGTAGAAGGTTGAACGCTCTCAGGATCAGGTGGTTCGATAAACGGTTTTAACCTGTCTATGCTTACTGATGTCGGTGTAGCGCCTTGCATAATGATGAAGTATTTTGGCTGTTTTAGTAAAATCGGGTAAGGACCGCGATACTTGGGTTGTAGTGGTGCAACAGCAGTATTGTTGCGAACGAGTACTCTCTTGCAGCTGTGGAGCTGTGGGTGAACGAAGACTGGACGAGGCGTGTGTCTCGGCTGCTGTTCGGACATGTTACCGAAATGAAGTCGAAGGCGGGTAGCTTCGTTTTGTGGGTCATCTTGTGCCGGTAGTAGACGTGGGAGCTGACTAGGCAGGCGTAGATCCATGCCATACAAGAGTTGTGACGCAGACGTTTTAATGGATTCTCGAGTACGAGAACGCATGGCCAGCAGAACTAAAGGTAGTGCATCGACCCAGTTGCCATTAATGGACGAGGATGCTAAAGCTGCTTTGAGTTCCCTATGCATTCTCTCTACCATGCCATTAGCTTGGGGATGGTAGGCAGTCGTCTGGCGTAAGATGCATCCCATGTACCGCAAGGTGGTTTTGAAACGATCAGATGAGAAGCAAGTGCCTCTGTCCGTGATGACCTCATTGGGAACACCGTAATTGGATATCCATGCAGAGATAAAACCGTTAGTTACTTCGTCTGCAGAAATGGTGCCAAGAGGTAATGCCGCAGGCCACCGTGTAAATCTATCGATCATAGTTAGAAGGTAGCTGAAACCTTGAACCTTTGTCAGATGAACTATGTCGATGTGGACGATGGCTAGGCGAGAAGTAGACCGAAAATTTTGCAACTTAGAACGAGTGTGTCGTGTGATCTTGTTTTTCTGACAAATTGCACACTCTGAGACCCATCGTTTAACATTCTGCCTAAGTCTGTGACCCCAGAAACGATCTGTAAGAAGTCGGACAGTCGCTTGGCTTCCTGGGTGAGAAATTGAGTGAATTGAATCGAAAACCTTCCTCTGAAGGCTGGTCGGCAGAACTGGCTTGTTGGGCTGCGTACCCGTGAAGTAAACAATTGGTAAGCCTTCCCACAGACGGCATATGAACTTGGTTGGGTGACGGGCTATTGATCTTTGAATGTGAATGTCACCGCGTTGTTCAGTTCGCAGGAGAGTTGGCGTTAGTGCAGGTTCACTGAGTGCCACGGAGTTGACAGTGAATGGTGACGGTGAAGGTGGTTGTAGAGAGACGTCTGGCCTAGACAGGGCATCTGCAATGAAGTTCTGTTTGCCCTTGACGTGAAAGACGTCAAATTGCCATTCGCTTAGACGAGAAAGCTGTCTTTCCACTCTGGCAGGGTACTTGGCGATAGATGAAGTTGCGTTTCGAAGTGCGCTAACTAGTGGTGCATGATCTGTGAAAACAACAAATCTGCTACTGCCAATGATGCTGATAAAATGGCGCACTGCGTCGTGGATGGCGAGAAGTTCTCGGCCGAAAGTGTCGTACCTCGTTTCTACTGGTTGGAGAGTACGCGAGTAGAAACTGATAGGCTTCCGAACTCCGTCGATCTCTTGTTCCAAAGTGGCTCCAATAGCGAATTCAGAAGCATCTGTCGTGAGTAGAAATGGCTTTTCGAAATCTGGATGCGTTAGCATTGTGGCATTTGCTAACGAGTTGATGGCAAGTCGAAGTAATTCCTCGTCTTCGGATGACCAAGCAATGATGGAATTCTTGCTAAGTCCTTTTCGGTTCCGCAGGTGCCTGCACAAAGGATAAAGTTGTTTTGAAAGGCCTGGAAGGAACTTGCGATAATAGTTTAGTACTCCCAGGATTTTCTGCAAATCGCTCAAAGTCCTTGGTGACTTGATATTCTTGATTGAATTCGTCTTTGACGGCAACGGTTGAATACCTTGGGCCGTGATACGATGCCCTAAGAAGTCGACGGATGAAGTTGCAATCTGCGTCTTGTCACAGTTGATCTTGAGTCCGTGGTTGGATAAGCGTGAGAGGACATTTCGTAGATGTTTCGCATGAGATTCTAGATCTGGACTGAATACCATAATGTCATCGAGATATGACATACAATAAGCAGAGTCGTCGCGAAGTATGTTGTCCATGAATCTTTGAAATGTCTGTGTAGCACACTTAAGTCCAAAAGGCATGTAAAGGTATTCGAAAAGGCCAAATGGAGTGATGACAGCAGTTTTCTCGATATCCTCTGGTGCTACCGGGATGTGATGGTAGGCTTGTCTAAGGTCAATTACTGAGAAGAAATTGCTGCCGTTGAGTTTTTCAAGTAATGTGTTGATATTTGGAATAGGATATGCATCAGATTTTGTCACTGAATTTAGCTTACGGTAGTCTCCACAGGCTCTGTACGATCCGTTTGATTTTGAGACTAAGTGCAGTGGTGACGCCCATGAACTTTTCGATGGTCTGATGATTCCCTCTTCCAAAAGCCTTGAGAATTCTTCTTGGGCAGCTTTCAGCTTAGCAGGAGCCAGTGGTCGCTTCTTGAGTGCAATAGGTTGTCCTTCTGTGACGATATGATGCATCGTGTTGGAGACTCGCAGATCGGATTTGTTAAGATCGAAAAGCGATTTGTATTTTCGAAGAGCTGCTGATATCTCTGCTGAATGATGCACTGGGGTTGGTTGAATGACCTGTAACTCCAAACGCTCGGAGGCAAGTGTCCAAAAGCTTTGTTCAAGTCCGGTGGAGGGGTCGATGATCTTTTGATTGGCAAGATCAACAATGAGCCGAAATTTTAGAAGGAAATCAAGGCCTATTATATTATGTGAGACCTTGGCAATGATGAAGTTGTGGGAAAATTCACGTCGTAGACCTATGTTGAGTGTGCGGTATTGGCAGCCATAAGTTGGTATGGGCTCGCCTGTAGCTGTTGCGAGAAGAACGCCTAGCGACATCTCGGCCATTGAATCACCTTTGAGAACTGAGACTGCCGCACCTGTGTCTACGATGTACTCTTCGCCAGTTTTGAAATCAAGAAGGTGCAGAAGTTCGTTTGGCTGTTTGGCCGGGTCATGCAAACAAGTAGGCTGGTGATAGCGACCGGCATTGTCTGTTTGGTTCTCTATGTGAAAAATTCGGCGTGGACGAAAAGAGTCGACAGGGATGTCGGATTGTAGTTGGCTTCTTCCCTGTAGCGCCGTTGATGCCGTTGATGTGCAGAAAGTACGGTCTTCTACTTCCTGCGCCAGACGTTTCCCGATACTGATGCACCCTTGTGCCTGCGGTCTGTTGTCCTCTCCGTCAGCTGTGGAAATTGACACTCATTCGGAAATTCTTCGGAACGACAAAGACAAACTTGGCAAGCATAAAAAACTTCTGGTGGTTATAACACCAGTTCTTTGGAGCATATTTATTAAATGATTGCGGAGATCTCGATCGCCGCCTACCATTATAATTTGACTTGGAAACGAATTTTGGTCGAGCATTCACATGATTTATCTCCGATTTGGTAATGGCCAATCCTTCTAGAACTTTGGCCATGTTCGCCACTGTTCTCTCTAAGGAGGAGATTCTATCATCTTGCGGGGGTGAAGAAAAGGATGATGGATTCACTTTGGGTTCCAAAACCCTATATTCTAACTCACATCTCTCAGATAAGTCATCTATAGAGAGAGTGTTGGGGAGCTGTCTGGCAAAGAGTTTTAATGTTTGGGGAAGATTGTTAATAAAAACAACCTTAGCCTCATGGTCAGAAATGTTGGTTTTATACCAACGTTTCCGTAATTCCCTCAGTATTTCTATGGGGCCAAGATTTGGCATATCTAACTGCGCATATTTGTTTATTATCTGCTCAGTTTCAGTGGGTCCAAGCAAGGATTCTACCTCGTTTTGTAGGCCCAAAATGGGATTAGGTAGCTTCCTAATGGCCTCAAGCTTAGGATAAATCCGTCGCTGCAATTCAGAAGGTAGTTTAGCAAAAACCTTTGACAGTTTTTGATGACTGTCATAATCAGGAAACGGGGAGAAAGCGGAGTCTACGCGCATAAAAAATAACTCACTATCTCCATCCCAAACAGGAACATCAATATCTAAAATTGGACCTGACATTTTAACAATCTTACGGGATCTTAAAAGCATAAATTTATAAGCAATATGAAAATGTATATATAAATGTATAAATATATAACGAAACGCTTACCCACAAACAGCTTCCACTGTTGCTTGATATTGTCCAGTACAAAAGGAAAAAACGAACAGAGGCCCCGATGGCCTTTGATGACAATGTATTATTATTTCAACACAGAACAGCGTCACTCCTTCCAAAAATTGAAATTGTCCTGTAGGGAAGACGAACAGAGGCCCCGTTGGCCTTTAGTGCCAATGAATTATTATTTTCAACAGCAAGAATAACACACTGCTTCCAAAATTTGAAATTTTCCTTTAGGGAAGACGAACAGAGGCCCCGTTGGCCTTTAGTGCCAATGAATTATTATTATGCTCACCACAAATTCACGAATATATGCCCAACAAAATTCCCAGAAAAACCAGGATCAGGGTAAAGAAAACGCAAATGTTAGTCGATTTATCCCAAACAAATGAAGAAGAAAGTCAATTTATTTATACCCAAAAAAAATCAGATAAATAATCAATATCCTGGCGCGGTCGCCAATTTTGTAAACGCCCCGGCTTCAAGTAAATGCCGTACGACGTTACAAACTCGGTTAAGGTGCTCTGAATAGAGATTAGTTACTGATATGGGGGCCCTTAAGAGGGCCGGGTAATGCGTTCTCTTGAAGTCTTCAGCGTTGAAGATGTCCTAGAGCCTTGGGTGGACTCTGGTTGATTTGTTGCTCCCGTGGTTGAGCTGTGATCGCGTTGTGGATGGTGTCCTGCAGGTCCTGCACTCAATTGGCTCGTCTCTCCGGTATCCCGCAACAGGATGAGTAGGTATTGACAGCCGACAGAGCGCACACGTATTGACAACCGACAGAACGCACACGCGTGAAGCAGGTAGAAGGCAAATGCCACAACTGACTTGCATGGTAAATTACCGTGCTTAAATAGCATGCAATATGTGTACTTGCATACTATTGGTTAAACGTGGTTAGACGTGGTTAAACGGCAATTTGCTTTTTTCTCATTGGTGCAACGTAAATAAATTTGAATTTAATTTACGCAATATGTCGGCGATTGATTTGTGTCGTTACACTTTCTTTTTAGTTTAAAATAAAAATTTGCATCTTCGACCTATTCAGAATGGTCGTCTGGTCTGTATATGGAGAGCTTAACATTGTTATCCATAGAATTTCGGCAAAATCAATCATCTACATCACATCTTTCCGCATAGAGGATCCTGGCGCAGACGCTACGTTTTGTCGAGGCTCTTTGGTCACTCCCTTAAGAGAGCCACTGAAATGCCAAGCCAGAATAATCCATACATGCGGTATTATCATCTAATTTGGAATACTTAAGTTACTGTAAACTATCTTTTAAACTAAATACCTCAAGTCCACTTGCTAATTGCCTATATCCTCAATATTTAATAAACCGGCAATAATATTAAATTAAGATTTCTTGCAATTTATAGATTATAACAATAAGTGTGCTCACCCAAATACGCTGATATCCACAGATGACAGAACGATACAGTGGTAACCTTGAAAACAAATATCCGCGTCAATAACCTGAAGCAACTTTGAGATCCTTCCCAATAATGTGCATTAAGAACGATAGATGGATGCAAATTTCAATACTTTATTAGCAGGGTATTCAGATGGAACCACGCAATAATGCGCACGCTCAACTCTATAACTCAGATAAAACTCTCTTTTAAACATTCGCCAAGACAAGTCAAAAATTTAGACAAAATGAACAAGGGAAACTCCCAAAATATTTACAGTTTTTTTTAAAACATAATATTGTTTTACGAAACCAACGATAATGTAACGACACAAAGCATTTCGCCGACATATTGCGTAAATTAAATTCAATTCAATTTACGCTGCACCAATACGAAAAAAACGAAACTTGCCGTTAATCAATAGTGTGCGAGTAGCCAATCAAGCTATTTAAGCACGGTGAATTTACCATGCAAGTCAGTTGTCACGTTTGCCTTCTGCTGTGCGTTACTCTGACGTGCTGTCTTTTTTCGTCACTTACGCTATTTCTGGAGCTTGCATCATACACATTGGCAATATCAGTCACGCCAATCTTGTTGCTGTACAACTAGAGAGAAGAGCCAATTACCGCAGAACTTCAACGAGTTTACACAGCGAGATTTCAATGCCACAACAGAAGGAACCACAACCCAAGTCAACCCGGGCTGGTGTGAAGAGTCTAGGAGTACTTCTGGACACTGCTACCCTAACTGACCTTCTCGTCATTTGCCATAGAAAGCAAATCCGACTCTGTTAAAGGCCCCCAAAGACTACTAACTTAGTATTTCGGGCACTCTAACTGACTTTTAATATCGTACGGCATTTACTTGAAGCTGAAGCGTTTACAATAACATCAAATTTTCAAAAATAAAATTTGATTTATTTTTATATGAGTTAATTGATGCCAAATAAATTAATTAACCAACATATAGGACAATGTCTTTATTAAGATTCTCAATAAATAATTAATATTTTTCAATTTTTCAACTAAAATGCTGACTTGTAATTTAATATTTTTTTAGAATTTTCCTATGTAACGAGTAATGAATTATCTAATTTTATCTACTTTGTTTGTCTCATTTTGCGCGGTATTTTCTGGCGCCTCTTTCAAGTTTTAATAGCGTGAGCATAAAGGTATTTTACCGCCATGGTGAAACTCTCACGAGCCGAATGGAAGCAGAATTACTTCAAACGGTTGACAAAAAATCTAGCCGATTACGAAAAGTGCTTCGTCGTTGGTGTAGATAATGTGCGTTCTAAACAAATGCAACAGATTAGACATGCCCTTCGTGGCGAGGCTGAGATTGTAATGGGAAAAAACACTATGATGCGCAAAATAATTCTTCGAATGGGACAACGTGACGAAAACTTAGCTAAGTTGCTTCCTCACATCAAAGAAAATGTTGGATTTGTGTTTACTAAAGGTGATCTTAATCAGGTCCGTGAGCGTATCTTGGAAAATAGAGTTCAGGCTCCTGCAAAAGCCGGAGCTATTGCTCAATGTGATGTCGTTGTTCCTGCGCAGAACACTGGGTTGGGGCCAGAGAAAACCAGCTTCTTTCAAGCTCTTAATATACTTACAAAAATTACCAGAGGTACTATTGAGATTATGAACGATGTGGACCTAATTAAAAAAGATACCAAAGTCGGTCCAAGTGAGGCTGCGCTACTTACAATGTTAAAGATTGAGCCATTCTCCTACGGTCTCGTTGTTAAGCAGGTTTACGACCAAGGATCCATATATGCTCCGGCTGTCTTGGATATCACTGAGGACATTATCCGTGACAAATTAAAAGAGGCGATTGCAAATGTTGCGTGCCTTTCTTTGGCAATCAACAATGTTAACGCTGCAAGTATGCCGCATCTTGTCATTGGTGCTCTGAAGAAGGTATTAGCCATATCTTTGGCGACGGATTATACCTTCCCCGAATCAGAAAAGGTAAGAAATTTGACTTTATATTTCAGGCTAAAGAATATTTGGCAGATCCAAGTAAATTCCAAGCCGTTTGTGCTGTTGCGGCAACTCCTGCTGCGTCAGCTCCGTCAGCTACTGCGGCCAATGAAAATAAAGCGCCTCCTCCAGAGTCTGATGAAGAATCCGATGACATGGCATTGGGGCTTTTCGATTAAAGCAATAAATATAGTTAATTATATTGGAGATTACTATTTTTCTTTAACGAATGGTGGTAAGTACGGAAGGATATTCTTTGGTCACCGAATTATTAATAGCGAGTTAATACCAGCTTGTGTTAAAGTCTTTTCCATGCCCGTGTTGGAGTTAAATTGAAAGTTATAGTGAATGATCTGTATGCGTCTCTTGTCGTAGTTCCCATAACTTCACCTATGTATTCCATTGTGTCAGGCCCATTTTAAATTAACAACTATTGATCTGCGCTTGAGGATACTCAAAACTATTCCCTGTCGCAACGGTTTTCTTTATTAATTCGTCGCCAAACCGATAAAGACAATATTCTGCGGCGAATATCCATTTTAATGGAATATATATTTGATCATTTTTTGTACCCAAAAGCGTGTTTTCTGTTGTTTTTTGTTACTCGGGATGTTTCGGCTTTTTGTTTTGGTGCCTTTCGTACAGTAAGCTCATCCCACGAAAAATTTGACAATATGCGTATGATTATTAACGAACCTCGATTTGTGGGTTGATACTTCAAAACATCTGTTCACGCCGTAGGTCATTAATTAAAGTTCACATTTAATCGACGATTACCAGCTTTATCACTATATCCTTTCGTGTGATTAATAAAATGAGTTTTAATATGGTTCTTCTGATGTCTATGCTCTAGGAATTATCAAACCAAATATAGGAGATTTTTGCAGTGTTACATAATTTCGATTGAGTTAGATATTGTTTCCTTACTTTTTATCTGCTAACACGAAGCCTTAACAGATTAGGGATCAATAAACGACTGTTTTTCTGACGGTGGCTTTCGCACAGTAAATTAAAAAATACTTAAATATTTCGCTTTAAATAATATTCATATCTTAGGAGAGTTATTAGAATGGCGATATAGATTCACCGTAGTTAATATGTCAGGGAACGGGTTCGCAATTTGATGTAACTCAGGGTGAGGCGACCAGTAGTTTGAATATTGGTATTCGGCAATAAGATGCTTGTTTGTCTAACGGTTTTATGAAGTTGCCCAGGAACTTTGAGACGAAGGGCGAGTGGAGGCTCTGGTTCGTAGGTGACCTCATTTTATTATTTTGAGTTGTATATTATTACTCCTACTTTTGATGAATTGAAAAATGTTAAACACCATGGCGGTTCGCAAAGCTGATTAAATTAATGCCCTCCAGAAGTATTTCCAGTTCGGAGTTATTTTGAAGGGAATCCATGATTAAAAGGGAAGTATCGCTGTGGTGTCCATCCACAAAAAAAAGTGGTACTATCACTCCTGCAAGCTATCGTTTAAATAGGTTTCTGTGTCCCATTTGAAAAGGTCAATGTTACATTTCAATTGAAAATGAGATACCTGGGCAAATTTCTGACACTTAACCGCTGTCATTTCTGCGTCGCAGTAGATATTATTGCTAGCAATGTTTAACTATGCTTTGCAAGAAGCTATATATGCTTTTAGCTTGCTCATTTTTGTTATTGTCATCGGCCATGCTGAATTTATTGCAATACTCGTCTAAGCATACATCAGTGCTAGAGTCCGGATTGCTGACCTGGAATAGGTTACAATTCCCTTTTGCCGGCGGAAGAGTAAATGAATTCGGTGTAACAGTATATGAACCTAGTCTTTTTTGTATTCTATGCCAAAGGCCCAAATGGTAGTAACCGTGGTGAAAGCAGACGAACGGAGATATGTTCAGATTTATACACATTAGATTTTCTGGACAGCTTTGGAAACGTATTTCTTGGCTTGATTAATTCAGTTGATTGCTAATTTTAAAGAAGAATTTAAATATTAAATATATACGAACCCAACAGTTCTATTTGGCAGCTAATCAACCATAATTTTTTTATGGAACATTAGCCACGTGTCTTAGGGAACTATTTAAGATGGCCAATAAAATTTCTTTGTCGCTGGGTTGACGGGCGAGGAGTAAATTGCTTGATGAACAATATATGTTGGTAAAAATATGTCAAACTATTATTCTCGCCGCATCATACCATCACTACCATAGTGACACTAATGAGCTATAATCTTATGAAGTCTATAGGGAAACCTAGTTAAATTAAAGACAGTGTTGGTTTTGCTTTTCCCGAACCAGCCGTGCAAGTGATCTCTATTTTCTTTTTCGTATGTGTGGACCTATAATGCCAATGAGTTGAAAAAAATCGACGGTTATCGGATGCGAATGTTTTTCGATATTCTCAACTTTCTAGGCCAGAACTATTCAATGTCTAACTTGTGCGGTGCTTAATTTGATCCCTGTAGATATAAAAGTCTTATTCTAAGCTAAGTTTCCAGGAAATGAGCATCTTGTGATTATCTACACAAACCAAGTGAAAAATTCACCGGGATTATGCAATTGTGCAATGAGTACTTTCAGTATAAGTAGCGGATTTTACCGTCGTCAAGAATGTAGGCAACCCTGCACCATCAATGCTACATAGGCCAACTCGGAGGCTGAGCACGTTACTTAAGTCTGATGTGAATAGAATATAAAAATCATACTGAATTAAGATTGAGAAGAAACATGAGATGGCTGGAAACATAAGTCTAGCCTGAGTGGTGAATTAGAAATAAATAATAATGCCAATTTATTTTACTAAAAAGGTTCACCTTATAATAGCACTCATAAATAATTTTATTGAAATAAATTAAGCGCCTAATCATCATGGTTTCTTGTGACAGCTTGGACGAGGTGGTTAAAATATTGCCAATATTAACTGCAGAGTTAGTGGTAATTAAGCCAAGAATGGATAAAGAAATACTTGCGAATTCTGAGGGAATCTGCATAAAAGAAACAAAACATTTTTACACCTAAAAATCTGTTAATTTTGCATTTAGGTTATAGTCGTATAATGATTGAAAGGAGGCTGTTCTAGATTTTTTTAAATGCTATGTTCTGCCTATTCTTTGTTAGGCTTCCGCGATTGAGTACATTATCTGAATCGACATTCGTGTTTCAAAACGAAATATCACACAGCTTACATAATTTAATTTAGTCTAAAAATATCCGGGATACGAATAATGTCATTTCTCATAACGTTTTCATTTGCGTCTGAAGTTAATGCAATACAACAATCGTTAACAATATTTTGCAATGCCGCGTTTTGCGAACGCGGGTTGTATCTTTGCACTAACGGTTTCAAAAAAAGCGATTGATCACAATTACCATGTATGCATATGTTTTGTCTTCGATCCGGCTGAGTGCGTATTCGTCCCTTACTTCCGAAAACATCAATATCGTTCATATTAACAGTTGGAAATGCGGATGTTGAAGCCTTCGGAAGAAAGGGACGAATACGCACCCAGCCCGATCGAAGACAAAACAGATGCTTACATGGCAATTGTGATCAATCGGGGCTTTGTGTAAAACTGTGCAAAGCTACAACCCGCGTACGCAAAACGCGGCATTGCAAAATATGAATCTGGCACCCCGCAAAAATTCAAAGGATATTTATCGTTAACAGTTATTGTAGTGAATTATATCTGCGTCAATTATGCGCTCTAAAATCAAATTTCTGTTATCTTTAACCAAGATTATATGCGAAACTCTCGCTCATAGTAAAGAACCAACTCTATGCTGAATTTGGAGGGAGCGTACTCATATACAATGAAAAGACATCGTTTTCTATGTATTCGGCTTAAGTTTTAGTGAATATCCCTAAGCGTGTAGCACAAAGCCTACTGTTTCCGAGATCAAATTGGTACGAAAGCTCTAGCTTGTAAACAAAGAACTTAACCGAATCTACAGTGTCCAGCCAGAAACAGTTATGTCGTACCAGACGTTTGACACCAATAACACAGATAAAATGTTCATAAGAAATCTATAATAAACTAAATGATGTTGGGATATTAGTTTCAGATACACAATATATAAAGATTTGCAATCTATTAATAAAGTTGTAATATTCACACACTAAATGCGGTGACGTGGATACCTCGTTTTAAGGAATAAAGACTTACCTAAAATATATTCGATATGAAATTTGACATTTGGTCCAATGGTTTGATTCACAACCAGCTGATAGATTGTAACTTTAGTGGAGCTTTTTAAATGAAGTTAAAGAGGATAATAAAGGAAAGTTATAATAATTATAAACTTAGGCATACATTAGTTTAGTTCCGCCTATCCATTCAGTACGAGAGAAACTAAGGCCTTATGAGCGAATTCATTATTTATGATAATTGACTTCAGATGAGCGAAGTTGCGTGGAGGAACCAGCGTCCGATGAATGCTATATGTTCCAATTGGCTTTTTGAGTTTACAATTGTTGGCTGCAACAAAAGGAAGAGATTTAGTGGAGCAGATGGTAGCATAGCAATCAATATTTGAATGCGGTAGAATGAAAACGAGAATAGAAATGATATCGGTGAGCCCTTATTAGAGTTTGAGAGTAAGAGGCGAATGGTTGAAAGTGATAGGCTAGCTGTGATCTTATGAACGAAAGAAATGCCTCGTAAGTGACGAGTTAACCATAGCGGAAGAAGGTTAGCCAGGAGTAGGCGTTTGAAAATACTAAACTATTGATTTAATTGCTTCATTAGCATTAATGGGTCATTAGCGTATTTTCAAAATAAACTGTTTATTATTTAATTTAAAGTATAACTCCACAGTATCCAACCCTAACTTACCCCTTATGTCGGAGCTTTTATCCTCGCTCCACTTGCAGCTCAGCAGTATCGGTCTCAAACTACAACCCGCCAAGACTCGTTTATTGAAGCTCTCCTCCGACCCATTCTGCTCTCTCCCGGTTGCAAATTATTCCCTCCATATTGAAATAATAGATTCGGCCAAACACTGGTATTTATTTTTCAAAATCCTTAGACTTCGCCCCACACCTTACGCACACTACTTCAAAACTCTTCAAATGGGCCCGTCTGATCTGCTTCAAGACTAACAATCCCATTCTTCAACTCACGCTATTCAAGGTCTACGTCCTACCCCTCATTTCATACGCTAGCGAATTCTTTTGTCCTCTCAATCTCGCCTCGTATGCAATCGAACAGATCTCCAGATTTCTAAAGCGAGTCTTCCCCCACAACCAAAATTATCGGGAACGCCTACACGTGGAAAATCTTCTACCGCTTTGGTTTACCCGTCACCTTCGAGTTATTTATTTTATTCATAAGATAACAACTTGCCTATCACTGTCCAACTTTGCTCACCCAAGTCACCACTACTCTTCTATCCAATCTAATCATATCCCAACTATAATAAAAAAATCTCTCTTTTCCAAAGCCGCTAGTGTCTTCAACGCACTTCCCAAGGACATAAAGCTCCTACCCCAGCACGAATTTAAGAAGGCGGCCCACAAGTACTTCTTTAACGAATTTCTTTGTGAAACGATCAATTGGAAGCGAAATTGGTTCCTTCTTAATTCATAACATTTCTTTCACCCCCGGCTATTCTCTTTACTGATTTCGGAGGGCGAAATCCCTCTGGCTGTCATCTAATTTCCACTTTTCCTCCTCTGGTTTTAAATCTCTCACTCTTGACTCCCTGATACCACTTCTAATCTCATTTTTCATTCTATCATATCCATATAGTGGATACTTTACCACGTTTTGCTCATCCAATCCTTTTTCTTTCTGTTTCAGCGGAAGACCGGAAACTCAAAAACCCTGCTGGTCCACCCAACGGTTTGCATCGGACATCGACTCCCCCTCGTCTTCCATCAGTCATAACCTCGTTCAACGGACGCCAGTGATCTCTGCACGACACACTAGCTTCAATCTAGTCGACTCCATCCTGGTCAATACTACACTTCAGAAATTCAATATCCACGACAAAGGACTCCGTCGGTCGACGTCTGCTTCCGGTCCGCCATCATTTTTCAATCTCACACTCAAACTCATCTGTCCGGACCCAGCCTACCCCGCATTGATGCTCGGACACTTCATGGACTGAACTCCAATTGATCTTGTCTAGTCAAATGGAATTTCGTTTTTATTTTTCACCAGATTGAACTATCATGAAGTTGATGAAAACATTTCTCTTCCTCAACTCCTCCCCTCTGCAATTAAATATGTTACCAGTCACAATTTCATTCACCTCCACATATCCTACCTTTGATTTGTTATTTCAATGGTCGGGCCTGTTGGCCTTTGATGCCAAATAAATGTATTATTATTAATATATATTTTCTCTGAGGCTAAATAAGTAAAGCAAATATATCAAATATTCATCTTATAAACATGAATAAACAAAACAAAAATTTCAAAAACAATTTACAAATTATACAAGTTTTATTGAAAATTTATACGCATTATTGTAAAAGTTTTTACCAAGTTAACTTAATCAAAAATAAAGTTTCCAGGACAATATCAGCATTAAAATAATCAAAATAAATATTGGTGACTTCTAGTTTATTTCACGTTTAAGTTAATTATACTGGTCGATTTATTCTTTAAGTTTAGTTTCTGAGCTTTTCATATCGCTTGTACGTGCTCGTTTTAGAGCACTTTCTGAAGTAAATCGCTCCAGTGCCTCAATGTGATTTCTACTACCCCAGACAGATTTGAAAAGTTCCAACTCGTCTGCAAGTGACTCGCGAACATTATTGAAACTTGCACGTTGTACAATTCGTTTTGTAGTATGGATGACATCTTTTGATGGTTTATCAATTAATCTTGAAATCCAGTTAACGGCGTCTCCTAAGGGATCTTGGACTTTTGTACGACCGCCAGAATCAGCAATTTGGGCGCCATGCAATATGTGATCTACAAGACGTAATTTAGTTGCTTGATTTGGATCGATTTCTTCACCAGACAGAAGAAGTCGCAATGCTACCTAAAATATTCAAAATATAATATTATATAAAATTAATAGATTAACTACATTTAAAACTAAGAAAACAATGTATAATGAAGTAGAACATGTGTGTAAACCAGGGAGTTGTGGAACTGCAGATACACACAGCATTTTCTGTTATGTATAATATATTCTAAATGATAGATAATTATTTAATTAATTACAGAACTAATAATAAAACGTTTTGTAATTATGGTATGGAAATAGAACTGCTACAGCACTTTGCATGACTATAGATAATAGTCCAATAGGAATTCAGCGAAAGTTGGCCAACGATAATTTTAACTTTGACATTAATTTAAAAATTACTAAATTACTTGCAGTTCACAAACCCTTAAAAAAGCTTTTTAACTCGCCTTCAACACGATTTTCGGGCATTTTTTGCTTTTCTAACTCACGGAATTGCTAATTTTGTAGAGTGTTTGCGGTTATTGCACAAGTCTTTCTCACAATTACGGTTGTGGTTAGTCCAAAATGCAATTTGATTTGGTTCTATAGCAATGTAACAGTTCAACCAAATAGAGCTCTCTACTGGTATGACAAGTGAAAATAAATTATATTTTGACGTTCGACTTCAGGGGATGATTTATAACCATGGTATAACGATAGGACACTTATCTTGTTTCTTATTGCGAGTTACATCGTCCTAATGTAGCACTGCCATAATCAGTCTTAATAGGGTACAAGTATATAACGAGCATTTAAAGTTATCCTGGATTTAATTTCATACTGGCACCTGTTTATAATTACTTGCTGGCAGAGAAATGCAGTACAAGCAAGAGCGACGTTTCTAAACAAGTTGTTTCGGGATTAGTCCTCATTTTCACTAGTAAAATTAATGTTAAATGGATATAATTTATCTTTTTAGAACTGTGCCCATCGACATTAACTGTCACATTCATGTCTGTAGTACGAGATACATGTGTAACCCAACCTCTCTCAATATATTAATGTGCATGAAATTATACTTTCCGGTCATGCTGCCTTTGGTTTATCCTTATGGTCACAACTGAACTAATTTGTTTCTAGGTTCGCAACACCTAATACATAATTACTCAATCAACATAATTGGGTTTCCTGACGATGCACTGTTAGTCGAACGCAATATTTAAATTAATTTTTATAAATAGAAAATACATAAAATTTCTAGCAAACTATATAGTGGGTGAGAAAAAAAAAGAATTAAAAATAATGAAAATAATGTATGAATATGTTTATATATATATATATATATATATATATATATATATATATTGCAGAAGAGTTGGTGTAAAACAAAAATATATTAATCAACCGAGTAGTTACTGTACTTTTAAATTGCCTAGTAATTATTTCGGCTGCTACAGTCATTTGTAGAGTATATTGACACACAAAATCATCTGGTTGGGTGCGACTTCACAGCATATTTTTAAGCTTAAATGTACTGTGCTTTAATATTTTTTGGAATTGAATACTGCTAAGTATTGGTATGGAAATTCTTCCGAACAAATGTGTTTCAATCGGTCGGATGATCCATCTATACTATCTCATTTGAAGAAAATCGATTTAATGGCCCGTAAATGTTAATAATAATAATAATATTACTTTTTTGCAGCAAAAGCAATTTGGCATGACGATGGAAGACTACAATAAAAATAGAAATGATTACATATGGAGAAGCAAGGCAGTGATTAGATATTTTATACCAATGGTGATAACGGTGGGTCTCGTAAAAATTATTAAGAAAAATAGTCTGTAGTCGAAAAAAGTGCAACATTTAGCTACAAAAAAAGAAATTTTTCACGTCTAGGATAAAATAGACTAGAATGAATATTTCAAATGTGACAGAATCCCGATTTCCAGCCACACTAGTTTCAAGCACCACGCGCGCATTATTAGTGCAACGATCCAGACGACGAAAGAATAAGAGACAGCAAACAACAAAGTAACGTACGGATATCCCAATGAGGATCCGTTGAAGCCGAAATAGAAAACATTATTAAAATTTTAACGAACAGGCCAACGCGTGCATGTGGCATGGAAAGAACCATTGATAATGTTCGACAGTCATTATTAGCGTAGCATCAAAATTCCAGGTTAAAGATCAGAAGTATCCAAAATAACGATAGGGTGTATTACAAATGCGGAAGGAACAAATTATGCATCCACTCAGTGTTCTTTCTTATAATTTCGTTACAGAAGTGATAATTAACAGCCATACAAAACAAGAGATGTAAGGGTATTATTTGAGCGCGTAGTGAACTTGGAAAGAGGTAGACTTTCGTGAAGAGGTTGTGGTATGATTGGATTAAATTGAGAACTTGCAATTACGCATGACATGCGTGACGATGGTAAAAGAAATTCTACATCAGAAGGCAAGTACAAAGTCAATGGTACTATTGCTGCGCTCTAGATATTTCTGACGAAGATGAAAACAACGTTTCCGAAAGCGAGAGACAATATACCCTTTGGCAAAATAGTAAAAGGTGAGGGGCATAGCGTAATATTTTAATAAAGCGCTTCAGGATAAAGTTTTGTGTTTTGAAGCATAAATGAGTCCATTTAGGGTGTTTTGACGTGATCCGGGTAAAATGCAGTGAGAATTCCGGTAACTTTTTATGCTTAAATGTTTAAGAGAATCAATGATCTTTATTACGAGGGAGAAGTTCGTAGACGTTAAAGTGTCGGGACCAAAAATCATTGAAAAAAATTTATCCGGGTTGTGTTTAAGGTTAATCTTACTAACTTGAAACTTCAGTATAGTAGGCATCCGAGTGATTTAATAAGCAAAAAAGTTTGCAGTAGCTGAAATATTGATAACTACTACTTTGTCATTTTAATAATTAAACAGCTATTAATGGTTATCTGAAATCTGAAACTATCAAAGCGCTAGATTGAAAAGTATAGAGTCGAATACTGAGCTATGCATATTCCAAAACTTATAGAAGCTTATCTCGAATGAAAATGGCTGGTTCTTACAGACTTTGATTGGTTTCAGAAAGAGTAATTGATAATCTTAAAGATACGACCGCAAATCCTTTTTTAATAAGGCTTATTTAGTCGCCCAGAAGGAGCCTGGAACGAATGTTTAGGAAATATCCAGAAAGAGGAGTGAATTTCTGCTATAAAAATGTAGGTATACAAGTAATTAAACGCTCTAGCTAGGTTTGTGGAGGAAGAGTGCCTATTGACAAATTCATGTTGATCATCCAAAATAGAGAAATTAATTTAGTTAACGGAAAAATATGATTCGTTATAGAGATTTCTATCAAAAACCGGCGAATTCATGTATGGTAGACACGTAACGGAGACGATTGGGGGTCAAACCAGAAGTGCCGGAGGCCCTTCGGAACATAACAGCTCGCAGGCTAAAAACAGTTATTGAGACACATGTTAAAGACTGCAGCAACAGTTAGAAGCAGTTACGTCAACTGATTGTATTTGGACTTAATGTCCAGGATGTCTTGTACGTCTATTGGTAGCAAGATGTGAAATTTATGCAGACATATCGTCTCTCCGTTACTGATCACCCGTCGACATACAGTATGCGGAGTAACAATCATAAAGAAAGCTCAGACAATCATCTGCAAAGATGTCATCAGAACCAGTTAAAAGAATATTCGATATCTAGCTGAATATATCTATGGAAGAACAGTGGTATTTTCTATAACAAATTAAGCCTAGGAATGTCAGTGTATTTTAATTTGAGAAGACTTGTTTACTTCACATAATTTAAACTAAAAATTAATCGCGATCTTAAAATAGCATGTAGGTGTAGATAAGTATAGAGTCCATCAAAGCTTAACTCTCTTCCAGCAATAGCAACAAGGCGAGGTCCACCACCCCACCCTGTTGTAACTCCCATACTTATTTGCTTAAATGCAATCGTAGATGTTGGAGTAGCAATCCGAAAATCAGCGCACATAGCTAATTCTGCTCCGCCACCAAACGCAGCTCCTTCAAGTAATGCAACGCTAACTGCTGGTAAGCACGTTATTCGAGAAGTTACATTCTGAATTAAGTTTAAAAGGAAATATACAACCTGCATAAATTTTGATAATTTCACGCCATCATCAGGATTTGCAATTTGTTCAACGAATTTCAAATCACCACCAGCGCAAAATCGGCCATCTGCTCCTTTAAATATTACAGCTTTAGGACATTTTTTCTCTAACTCCAAAATGGCATCGTCCAGTTGGGAACACATAAGACCAGAGAAAGCATTATATCGGAATTTATTCTCCCATTCAACTATGGAAATATCATCATTAAAACGAGTAAGACTCACGCGGCCACCTTGGTATTGCGAAAGCCAAGCTTTAATTGATTGTAATTCATTTGAGGAATCACACAAATATCTTTTTATAAAGGGATAAAGCTTAAATAAGTTGCAAAATATAAGCCTACAAAACTTTTCCTGCGCAAAAGTCGGTGAAAATTCATTATCCTTAATAAGAATATTTGATCATTAAAATAAACATACCAAATATATAGTGTAAATAGCAGGTTTTAATTGTAAAAATATTGGAAAACACAGAATCTTTAGAGTTTTTCTCAATTATTCGCTATTCAACAAAATATTACTGGTGTTTATAATTAAAGAGCGATAAATATTATGTGATATTTTAATTTCTTTCAAATTGATATTTACATAACAAGAATTATTGTATAAAGTTTCGACTATACTGACGTTCAAAGTAATTAATAATATCAACGAGGTGAGTTGGTTTAGATATTGTAAATGGTCTTCAAAAGAACCTTGAGGCACAGGTGTGTCAATTTTGTGTTTGAATAAGATTCTGATGTAGAGGATGTTAAATCCTCCGCCTTATGTAAAATAACCTTGACGGACAAATTTAAACCACCATAGCTGATTGTAACGAACTTCATTTAAAAAGAGTTTTTTCTTTTTCTTTTCCAGAACATTCTTTGTTTAAATACTTGATTTTAAAATTGTGCGCTATTTTCAGTTTTTGAGTATCTCGCTCCTTGACTGGTATTGTAATTTTGGTCTGCTGCATTTTAACATTTTTTCCATAGTAAACGATTATTTCATCCTCAAATATATTGCTCCATCAATTGCCTTTTGTTCTAATATAAAATAACATTGAAGAGGAGCCTAGGAACAGGTATAATTATTTGTATCTTTGGTTCAAGTATACCATCTCTCTAGATAAATTACGGTGCGAAACAGCTTCCGACTTTCACTTTCCGATTGCCTAACAGTAAGTGTCGATTTGATTGTTATCTCGTATATTCATGGATACCGATATTAAATTTGAGGACACAAATAGGTCAGTGCAGGACATAGCGGACTTGAACTTAAATGACGCAAGCAATAATATAAACATATCAGACTCTACTGTGAATTTTAGTACTTCCAGGAATCTGGCATCTATGGGGCTTAGAGATACGAATAGGTTAGGGGCCTCAACAAAATTTGGCGACCACGCCAGTCCAAGAATATTAAGTCTACCACAGTATAAACTAGAAAAACATTCAAGTTGGGTAGGAGATGCCCAAATAATATTCAGTGCTAATATTATCGTGAACCCTATGGAGAAATTTGTTGCATCATGGATGGTATTGCCGGAAAATTTCCGAAATGCCTTGGAAAATTTCAGAGACAAAATTGTAGAAGAAAAGCCGCACAATGCATTTGAGTTATTAATGGCTGAAATTCAACAGATATATCAGCCTGGAAGATCAGCGCAAATGGGCGAACTATTACGCTTAGAAAAAATGGGGTGTCAACTACCGTCCGAATTTTATGAACGCTTTTGCACAAAAGCTTCCAGTTTGAATATATCTAGAGATGTACTCAACTCCATTTTTACTGCTGAGCTTCCAATTAGGCTCAGAACAACATTGGAAGTATTTGACACAATGAACATAGATTGGCCAACAAAACCCAGAGGGTTAGACGACGTGTATAAACAGCAAGAACCACAAGTACATGCTGTAATAGCAGATTCTGTAACGATGCAGCCAGTCAGGGCAGATACCGAAAACCACCTGACTATACAAGAAACTTTGCGTTTCTTATGTAGAGAAGTTGCTAGCTTGCGTAGTGATATTGCATAACTTCAGAGTCAGGATAAGTATAATAGACGTCATGGGAGTCACTCGCGTCAACGCTTCGAAGGGCCACGCGGATGGTGTAAGGCACATTGCGAATACGGACGCAGTGCGAAGTGCGAAGGTGAGAATTGTATTTACCTGAGATTAGGTGGACCCAGATGGAAAGGAAGCACAAAACCGGTTGAGAGAAATCCATCACCGGGAAAAGGACAAAACCCCCGCTAGTAGGAGCCGTAGGGGAGTTCCATTGCAAAGGCTCCCAGATATGCCTTTAAAAGGCATACTCAAAGCTAAAGATGCGACTAGAGCAAATAGCACCGAGATAGAAGGCAAGAGAGTCCGATTCTCACTAAGCGGAGATCTGGAAAACATTGCCGGATTGTCCAGCAACAAGTTCATTATTAAGGATGAATTATCTGGATTAGAATTTCTCATTGATACGGGTGCTGAGGTAAGCATAGTTAGGTCAGACGTGGTGGAAGCAGATTGCCCCACATTTGATTATCAACTATGGGCCGCTAACGGTAGTCCGATTGGAGTAAAAGGGATGAAAGAAACGTCGGTAACATTAGGCCAGAAATCTTCCTTCCGATGGAATTTTCTAGTAGCCGATGTCAAGGACCATATCATTGGCATGGATTTCTTGACACATTTCAAGCTGACATTAGACCCCAAGGCTAGGACTATCGCAGAAGGCGTAGGAATAGCAACACCTACTGATTCTAACACGTCGGCAGTTAGAACAGTCCTCTTACCTCGTCCATCAGTCGCACATGACTTTGCCGATATAATCGAGAAGCACCTAGCAGTGTTTCAGCCTTTCAGTACCAAAAGGATAGGTCAGAAGACAGGAGTAGAACACCAAATAGAATTGGTGGCTCCGTTGCCTTGTTCACCAAAGGCTCAACCATTGGCGCAACACAAGCAACAAGTTGCTTTGTCAGAATTTCACCAATTGCGCGAAGAGGGGATTTGTAGAAGGTCAAATTCTAATTTTGCTTCCCTAATAGTGGTAGTTCACAAACCTGAACCGTTTCAATGGAGGGTTTTGGGGAATTATCGTCTATTAAACTTAGTGACAAAGGGTGATTCTTATCCTCTCTCCAACCAGTGTACCTTACTGCGAGGTATAATGGGATATGAGTTTTATTCAACTTTAGATCTCCAGAAAGCGTACTATCAGGTACCAAAGGAAGAAAGTTTGATACCACTCACCGCAGTCAGATTTCCAGGAGAGGGATCGCATGAATTTCTTTGATTGCCCTTTGGTTTGAAAAATGCTAGTCAGATATTCCAGCGTTTGGCTGAAGAAATCCTTCAGAATTGTCCATTTGCGAGGGTGTATATAGACGACATAATAATTTTTAATCGATCACGAGACGAACATCGTACGCATTTGGAAACGGTTTTGACCAGGCTGGAACAATATGGATTAGTGGTCAAACCTAATAAGAGTAATATTGGTTGCTCTTCAGTTAAATACCTTGGTCATATACTTTCCAAAGACGGAATTAAACCTTTGGAGGATAAGGTCCAAGCTATTAAGGACGTAACGGAACCCCGAACCGTACGCCAGTTGCGAAGGTTCTTGGGCATGATCAGCTATTATCGTCGATTCATTCCAGGTCTAGCCGGAATTCTTGGATCGTTAACAAGCCATCTCACTCGTGAAAAGAGCACGATCAAGAAGTCTTGGCCTATAAACTTGAGTCAAGAAGACCGAGAAAAATTCCAAAAGGCCAAGGATATGTTAAGTGACGTAACGACATTAGCACCTTTAGATTGGAAAAAACCTTTCGAACTAATCACGGATGCCTCAGATGTTGCATTAGGGGCAGTGCTACAGCAAAGAGATCAGGGCGTAATAAGACCGATTGGGTTTTATAGCCGTAAGCTTAATGATCGAGAAAAACGTTATGATACGTTTCGCAAAGAGCTTCTAGCAGTGTATGCCACAGTGCTACACTTCGAGCATTACTTAGACGAGCATAAGTTTAAGTAATTGACCGATCATAAGCCACTGATCAGCATACTTGGTAAAACAGCTAGGCTTAATTACTCTCCTAGAGTAAATTCCCAAATAACACGGTTAGCAGAGTTCGATTTCACAGTGTCTCATATTGCTGGTAAAGAGAATGTGGTAGCCGATGCACTTAGCCGACCGAATGAAGCTGATGTCGAGCTGATATTTCAAGGTCCATTGAAAAGTTTAGATGAATCAATGCACGATTTCGTTAGTCAAATCGAGGAAGCGCAAGGATCGGATCCCTTTACATTAGTTTTGTCCAAAAGACCAGGATATGTTCGTAAGCTCATAAGTGGCAAGTGGTTGTTATGCGAAACATCTAGAAGTCAACCACGACCATATGTGCCATTGGAGTTACGGGCCAAGATTATCCAAGTGTTACATGACATGGGTAATCCATCCATTAAAGCCACCATTCGATTAATCAACGACAGATACGTATGGCCGCACATGTATAAATACATACGGGTATGGGTAAGAGCCTGTGCCAAGTGTCAAACGTGTAAGGTGTGAAGACATACCAGAGTCGAGATAAATTACATTGGAATATCAATCGGACGGTTCAGACACATACACATAGACATTGTCGAGATGCCTGAAGTAAATGGAAATAAATACTTGCTGATTATGGTAGATAGATTTAGTCGTCAATTTGAAGTGGCGATTTTAAAAGACATGACAGCGCAAGAAGTCTTGTTTGAGTTTCTACATAATTGGATATCGCGTTATGGTGTTCCGGAAAAGGTCACTAGTGATCTTGGTAGTCAATTTATGTCAGAGCTTTTCTTAAGATTACTCAACATCATGGGAACCACTATAATACATACTAGCGCGTATAACCCACGAGCGACTGGGATGGTAGAAAGGCTGCATCGTGAACTGAAAGCTGCATTAAGGTGTACTAGTGGAACAAGCTGGATACACGATCTTCCTATAGTACTACTCGCCATGCGCAACAGATATAGGGCACAATTAGGAACTTCCATAGCAGAATTGGTTTATGGAGAACCATTAAGGTTGCCTGGAGATCTTCTAATAGAAACTCCAAGTAGTCTTGATTGGGCTTCTAGTTATGTAGATTGGTTTGTAGGAGCACTTAGAGACAAGATGTGTCGTTTGGCCCCAACCAAGACTAGAAAACCTAAAACCAAATGCTATGTGTCCTCTGATTTAAAATCGGCTTCGCATGTATATATAACTAATGAGAATAGGAAGAACTGCCTAACACCATTTTACAAAGGACCATACAAGATCAAGAAGTTGACTGACAAGAATGTCATCGTAGAAATAAATGGCATTGAGGATTGTGTTACGTTGGATCGCTCTATTCCCCAGTTTATCTGGATTGACGGTGTGACTGAATTAACAGATGCGTCGAATGACCGTTCCATGGGCGAATCTGATGTGTGCAATCCCACCATGTAGGCACATAATGAAATGCAGAACTCTGAAGAAGCGTTGTCTAATACAGAAAAATCTAATTCTACTGAATCACAGCATGAAAACTATTTGTCGATACCAGATGATTTTGAAGAACCAGTGAATGTTGAACCGGGCGAGATGATGACGTCAGGGGCGCTAGTATGCACAACTCGTTCTGGAAGAATACATCGTCAGCCGAAGAACTATGATTACGTCTATTACTAGCTTTTTTGAGAAGGTGGTGTATGTAGAGGATGTTAAATCCTCCGCCTTATGTAAAATGACCTTGACTGATAAATTTAAACCACCATAGCTGATTGTAACGAACTTTATTTAAAAAGATTTTTTCTTTTATTTTCCAGAACATTCTTTGTTTAAATACTTGATTTTAAAATTGTGCGCTATTTTCAGTTTTTGAGTATCTCGCTCCTTGACTGGTATTGTAATTTTGGTCTGCTGCATTTTAACATTTTTCCATATTAAACGATTATTTCATCCTCAAATATATTGCTCCATCAATTGCCTTTTTGTTCTAATATAAAACAGAAAGGAACAGGAGCCTAGGAACAGGTATAATTATTTGTATCTTTGGGTCAAGTATACCATCTCTCTAGATAAATTACGGTGCGAAACAGCTTCCGACTTTCACCTTCCGATTGCCTAACAGTAAGTGTCGATTTAATTGTTATCTTGTATATTCATGAATACCGATATTAAATTTGAGGACACAAATAGGTTTGTGCAGGATATAGCGGACTTGAACTTAAATGACGCAAGCAATAATATAAGCATATCAGACTCTACTGTGAATTTTAGGACTTCCAGCGATCTGACATCTATGGGGCTTACAGACACGAATAGGTTAGGGGCCTCAACACTGAGCAGCAGCGGGTGTCCAGAAGTCCTTCTAGACATTAGATCGTTTAGTCGTGTTCATATATGAGTGATCATTTGATTAAATGAACGTCATCACATAGAGTTTATGAATCAGGATAATAATTGCTGTTCGAAGACATAGACTAGCCAAGCTGAACGTCTGTGGTACACCAAGATGGTTGACACACGTAGAAATCCGATTAAGAAATAAGGGATTCGTATGACCTGACACGTATCAACGAAATGATTGTCGTGAGTGACAACCAGCTGAGTTAGTGGCACAGTGCGGTAAACGCAAGTAAGACAAAATACATCGTTAGTCAATGCAGTTTCAAATAAGAAAGCAAATGCACATAGCGAGTAGAGCAAAGTGTGCTACGCAGTAATTACATTGCACTTATATAAATCCGAGCTCGCTCGTCAATGTTTTCCGGATTGCGCGTTATTATTCGTTCAGCTGATTTAATTTCAATGTATTTACAAAATGTCGGAGAATTAAATTGAGTTCTTATAATTGCAACGCGTCGGCTAGAGTTTCGTGCAGCGTCACTAAGATGTCGATATGACAAGCTGTACTATTGGTGATCTTAAATATGGTCAGAAAGACTTTCTCATGGAAAATGGATCACAGTCGTGGCATTCGAACAGAAATTAGCGTATCCGGATTCGACAATTCTACTCATTCCGGTGCATCTGCACAATTGAACCATTTCCAAAATTCAGTCGATATTCGCCAAAAAATGCTGGTATAATCAGAAAAGTGATTCTGTAGT
Organism: Eudiplozoon nipponicum; assembly: GCA_029291075.1. Taxonomy (NCBI): domain Eukaryota; kingdom Metazoa; phylum Platyhelminthes; class Monogenea; order Mazocraeidea; family Diplozoidae; genus Eudiplozoon; species Eudiplozoon nipponicum. Next base: position 60,032 of record JAQBSW010003543.1, read on the forward strand.
TGTCGAAATTGCCTGCATTGGTTGGAGAATTTACCAAACGAATGCCAGTTTTCTTATTTAGTTGACCACAGTCAACAAAAAAATAACAATTTCTATTCTTTGCGCCAAAATTTTCAAACGCATTTGCTGCAGTTTATGTTGACTGTTTTAACCAACGCAGGAAATGCTACATTGACAGCAAAACTGATAATGTCATTTGCAATGAACAGCCTATTTGGCTATATGACCCGGCAAAGTAACCAAATAAACTTCTTCATCTTCTAGTTTTCACAACTGGAGAAGAACTCATCGTAGGCACAGATGAAGTAGTTTCTGTTATAAAGAGCATTTCCATGGCTGAGAATTCTCTAGTTTTTTACTCGCAATAGCTACGGAGGAGCTATTTTCCTACTTATGGTTGCCGGCATCGCACACTCAATAAAGGTTTACGAAGTGAATTTCTCACAAGTTCAACGTCGCCAAAGTCTCACACAGCATATTTCCTGTTGAATTATCGGCTCATTTTTGATCTTGCTAATCAAAAGATAATTGACACTTCCACTGGAATTGAGCAAAGCTTTTGGACACATTCCTTTGAATGTTTGGAGATACAGGTCATACAGCTAACCTCAGTGCATCATTCAACAGATATATCAACACAGGCCGTTTGATCTCAGCCAGTCAGATCTTTGAGTCACCAACACGGCACACCATATCATCACAGCAGGACAACATATAGTACTCAGAAAGCAACCACTGGCCCATGCTAAGCTAAAAGCTGCTTTAGAAACGTTTTCAAGAATATTGAAAGTGGGAATCATCAGACTATCGTAAAAGTTCATTGGCGTCACCATTGCACTTAGTCTCCATATAAAACGGATCATACAGGGCCTGTCGAAATTATCGCACTCTAAATTCTGTGACCAAATACGACGCATATCCTATTATAAAAATTAACATCTTTCCTGAAAACTCAATGGTGGCAATTACGTTTCAGTGATTGACATCATACAAGCCTACCACCACATTCCGGTAGCACCAGAATATATTGAAAAAAACTGCGGCCATCCCATATTTTGGCCTTTTCGAATACCTGTACATGCCTTTTGGCCTCAAGTGTGCTACTCAGACATTTCAGAGGTTCATGTTCGACATACTACACAAAGGTGACGCCTACCGTATTTCATATCTTGATGACATAATGGTACTCAATCAAGACTTAGAATCTCAGGCCAATCGTTGATGAAATGTCCTCACACAAATATCAAACCACGGACTCAAAAGCAACTGTGAGAAGACGCAGATTGCAACTACATCCGTTGATTTTCTTTTGGCATCGTATTAACCCTCAAGGCTTACATCTATTTCCATCGAAGGAAAATACCTTAAAATATATTAATTCATCCAAAGACATTGGATGATCTACAGCAAATTTTTGGAGTTTTTATCTACTATCGCATTTTTCTTCCCGACCTATCAAAACAACGTTATTCGTTATGTAGACACCTGCTGAATGGAAGAGGATTTAGCAGAAAATCCACCATTTCTTGGTCACCTGAAGACGAGGAAAAACTCTGTCTTGCTATCAATTCGCTAGCAAATGCCACAATGCTTACTCATCCAGACTTTTAACGACCAATTCTTATCACAACCAATGCCTCTGAATTTGATATTGAGGTCACTTTGGAACAAGAGATCTACATAGTCCGGAAGCCTATCAGTTTTTACTCGCGTACTGTGCAATCAGTAGAAACCAGAAACGACACTTTCGGTCGAGAAATCACCGCCATTAATGACGCAGTGCGCTACTTCATCGGCATCCTTGGCAGCAGTAAATTTGTTATTTTTACAGATCATGCACCATTTGTTAGCGTACTACGAAACGGGACTTCGACCGTCTCAAAGTACCCAGACAGAGTAGAAAGTCAGCTGTAATGTCTGAGAGAATAGCAGTTCGACACATTTCATGTTAATAGCAAACCAATCATTATTGCAGACACAATTTCTAGGCCAGACGTCTCGCTACAACCAACTTGCCTTCGTCATTTTCAGTCAACTCCGTGACTCTCAGTGAACCTGCACTAACACCACCCTCCTACGAACAAAACGTCGCAGTGACACTCATATTCAATGATCAGACGCTCGTCATCCCACCAAGTTCGTAAGCCGATTCCGGAATGATTTACCCATTTTTACTTAACAGATAAGCAGCTCAACAGGCCAGTTCTGCGAACCAGCCTTCAGAAAAAGTTTTCCATTCCATTCACTCAATTTCTCACCTTGGGAGCATGGCGACTGTTGTTGCTGCAAAACTAGTCATACGTAATCGGTTAATGGTTAGTCGGATTTTTATGCTTGCCAGTCACCTCGGTGTTGCTTCATATCAACAACAAAACAATTCTAGACCTTTGATGAGCAACTAAAATATCCCACTTCGACAATTCTGCTTATTCCGGTGCATCTACAAAAAGAAACATCTTCTAACAAACCGGAGAACAGAGAAAGTGTTTAGAATGACTTCTAGACACTATCGCACTGCAAACCTTTGTAAAATTTTACGGCATTTGCCGGTAAACGCTTTCTTGGCCCTGTTAAGGACTACCCATAGAACTGCTCTCCGATTTCTTCTTTGCCTTCTTAGTAACGTTGCACGATACTTAAACCTAACAGGGTCGATTACAGAATTAGTGTGATCAGCAACACATGTTTTTGAAATTTTGTATCTACTATCTGTATCATCAAATTGGAAAATATATGCATATATCATGATATTAACTACCAATTAAGATAAACTACTGTCTGTAATTGTTCTTATTTGTGCATAATAATAAAACGGAATTAAATCATAATATTTGCAATTATCGGGTCAGAGAGCATCGATTAAAACTCTATTATTATGTATATCATAAATCATTGTATAAATGCGATGTTGCCTTTATTTATATTGGTTGGTTCATTTATGCGGATTCCATCATAATTTATTATTAGTGTATCATCTGGTCGAGACATAATTATTCCAATCTCTGCAGTTAAGATGTTCATTTGTGTAGTCAATCCTCTTACTAGCTTTTATAATTCGTCAGAAGTCATCTTGTTTAAATTAACACAAATCTTTTATTTTCAATCAATTATATATAGAGTTTTGCTCGTTTAACGCAGGTCCATTAAGTAAAACAAAATAAAACTATTTATTTTTTTATGTTCATTTCAGCTGTTCAAAGGCTGTATCCATCATTGTGTTGACATCTTCATCATATTAAGTGCGCTTCTGCCAGGACTTTCTGTTGAATTCATGCCAGGCCAGATCACAATTGATGGACGCAGAGCACAATACAGTTGTCGTTAACATTCCGAATGGACAATGAACTGGCGCTCTTGATCGCTTAGGAAGGGTGCGAAGGCCGAGCCCTGAAGGGAAATGTAGAAAAAACCAAATTGTATACCGAGAACGCACCAAAGGTTCTATCTAGATCTGGCATGAATTTAACAGAAATTCCTCGCAGAAGCGTACTTAATAGAATGAAGCAGTCAGCCCAATGATGAAAGAAGCTTTCGATTTGGATATGTGAACATTATAAATAAATAAATAAATATTTGTATTTTTGTTTTACTAAATGAATGCGCAGTATGGGCTCAAGAAAAATTCGCCGACATATTGCCTAAATGAAATTTTAATTTAATTCACGCGGTACCAATATCTCAACATAGGTTTACGGTGTGAATTTACTCACAACTTCATCTTCCATAAGGTCTCACACAATATAATAGGCCTTGATTTCTTTTTGAAATTTCGGCTCATTGTTGATCTTGTCAATCAAATATCATCGACCCCACCACCGGATTTGAGCAAAGGTTTTTTGAACACTTGTCTCCAAGCTTTTGAAGTTGCAGGCCATTCAGCTAACCCTAGTGCATGATTCAGAAGAGATATCAACAGCTCTTCGAGAACAAAAGAGGCTGTTTGATCTCAGCGAGTCAGAGCTACGAGTCTCCAACACGATGCACCATATAACCACAGCAGGAAAACGTTTTGCATTCAAGTAGCGACCACTGGACTCTGCTAAACTGAAAGTTGCCCAAGAAGAATTTTGAATACTATTGGAAGAGAGAATCATCAGACCATCGAAATGTTCATAGGCGTCACCAATGTACTTAGTCTCCAAATCAAACGGATCGTAAAGAGCCTGTGGAGTTTACCGTAAGTTAAATTCAGTGACCAAATCTGATGCATATCCCATTCCCAATATAGTCACATTACTTGAAAAAACTAGGCGGCAGCAATTTCTTCTCAGTGATTAACCTCAGACAGGCCTACCACCTCATCCCGGTAGCGCCGGAAGATATTGAAAAGATTGTGGTAATCACTCCATTTGGCCTTTTCGAATATCTCTACATGCTTTTTGGACTTGAGTGTGCTACACAGACATTTCAAAGATTCATGGAAAACATACATCACGACGACGCCGCTTACTGTATGTCATATCTTGATGACATAATGGTTTTTGGTCCAGACATAGAATCCCATGCCAAACATTTACGAAATATACTCTCACACTTATCCAACCACGGACTCAAGATCAACTGTGACAAGACGCAGATTGCAACTCCATTTGTGGACTTTTTAGAGCATTGTATCATGACACAACGTATTCAATCTTTGCCATCGAAGGCAAATTCAATCAAAAATATCAAGTCACCGAAGACAGTTAGTGAGCTGCATAAAATTTTGGGAGCCCTAAACTACTATCGTAAGTTTCTTCCCGGCCTTTGAGAACAACTTTATCCGTTGTGTAGGCATCAGCGGAATCGAAAATGACTTAGGAAAAACTCCATCATTTCTTGGTCATCTGAAGACAAGGAAATACTTTGACTCTCTATCAATTCTTTAGCAAATGCTACTATACTAACACATCCTGATTTTCAACGAACATTTCTTTTCATGACAGATGCTCTGAGTTTGCTATTGGAGCCACGTTGGAACAAGAGATCGACGGAGTTCGGAAGCTTATCAGTTTTTATTCGCGTACTCTCCAACAAGTAGAAATAAGATACGACACTTTCGGTAGAGATCTCTTCGCCATCCACGACAAAGTACGCCACTTTATCAATATCACTGACAGCAGCAGATTTGTTTTTAAAAATCAAACATCATTAGTTAGCGCACTTTGAAACGCAACTTCAACTGTCGCCAAGTATTCTGCCAGAGTGAAAAGACAGCTGTCTCGTCTGAAAGAATTGGAATTCGACATCTTTCATGTCAAGGGCGAACCAAACTTCATTGTAGACGCGCTTTCTGATCTGACGTCTTGCTACAAACACATTCGCCGTCGCCATTCAAGTCAACTCCGTGACTCCTGGAAAACTGCACTAACGCCAACCCTCCTGCGATCAGAACAGAGCGGTGACACTCATATTCAATGATCAGTAGCCAATCGCCCCACCAAGTTCGTATGCCGCCTCTGGGATTGATTACTTATTGTTTGTTTCACGGGTACGCAGCTCAAAAGGCCAGTTCTGCCGACCAGCCTTCAGAGAAAAGTTTACGACTCAATTCACTCAATTTCTCACCCAGGAAGTAAGGCGACTGTTCGAGTTCTTACAGATCGTTTCTGGGTTCACAGGCTCAGACAGAATGCTAAACGATGGGTCTCCGAATGTGCCATTTACCAGGAAAACAAGACCGCATGGAACTCTCCTTCTAAGTTGCAACATTTCCGAACTACTAAACTCCTAGCCATCGTCCACACCTACATAGTTCATCTGACAAATATTCAAGGTTTCAGCTACCTTCTAACTATGATTGATATATTTACCCGATGGCCTGCGGCATTACCTCTTGGCACTATTTCTGCAGACAAATTCACTAACGGTTTTATCTCTGCATGGATATCCATTTATGGTGTTCCCAATGAGGTCATCACTGATAGAGGTACTTGCAACTCATCGGATCGTTTCAAGACAACCTTGCAGTGCATTGGATGCACCTTACGCCAGAAGAATGCCTACCACCCACAATCTAACGGTGTGATGGAGAGAATAAATAGAAAACTCAAAGTTGCTTTAGCATCTTCGTCCATTAATGGCAACTGGGTCGCTGCACTACCTTTAGTTCTACTTTCCATGCGTTCCCGTACTCGTGAATTTATTAAAACATCTGCATCACAACTCTTTTATGACACGGATATACGCCTGTCTAGTCAGATTCCATGTCTACTACTCACAAAGGATGACCCACAAGACAAAGCTACCCGCCTTCGACCTTATTTCGGTAACATGTCTGAACTGCAGCTGAGACATAAGTTTCGTCCAGTCTTCGTTTACCCAAAGCTCAACAGCTGAAAGAGAGTACTCGTTCGCAGCAACGCTGATGTTGCACCACTACAACCAAGTATCGCGGACCTTACCCGATTATGCTCAAACAGTCGAAATACTTCATTATCATGCAAAATGCTACACTTACATTGGTAAGCATAGACAGGTTAAAACTGTTTTTCGAACCGCCTGATCTTGGGAACATAAAACCTTCTAATCGCGTCTCAGGCTCTATCTGCCTACAATATTAACTTAGCAATAGATTGCTTTGCTAACGCATAACTGATCATTTTTTTCATTAATTTTTAATTATTTTACGTAACAAATGTTTAAGTATATGCGCATCACTTGCGTCCTTTGTCACGCAATGAAGCCACATGATTCATTTACTTCTCACAAACTCACTTGTCTCACGTGGTATAACCAGTTGTTATTAGTTAATAATTGTGTAGCATATTTAAACAGTTTTCCAGTATTATACCATCTCTGCGGTAATGTTCGAGTACACTTTTTTGTTACCATTTGATTTTCATGTATATATATCTAGATCTTTTGCATTTTACTGTTGCAACATATGGCTCATACCGGAGCTCACAATGCCTTTTGTGGCATGACCACCTGCTTAGAGATAACGCCTTGTGTAGCAACACTAAATAGTCATCGGCTTCATATCATGATGCAGGCCTTTTTCGATGCATATCTAAACTTCATCATTTGCATAGTAACCACTCTACGAATATCATGACCTTAACATCGATCACACACTAGCTCCTTTTGTCATATTCAGACACATTGAAGACGATCCAGTCTGCATATGTTTCGACATAAACCCGGCAACTGCATGGCAATCTACCTTGCAATCGTCACGCTTCACCTATCCAAACCTCACACTGCTCTATTTTGCGTTATGCGGTTTGACCGTCTACTAGAGCTAACAATTTGTGTAACAATTCCTAGTAGTTATTTGGCATCATATCATTGCTGACGCAACCAACAAGCATACTCCAGTCCAGCATTTACGTTATATTTTTAAAAATTTTAATAGCTATGGGCAAAATAATAAATAAAATTCAAATTTTATTTACGCGGCAACAATTAAAACAAGAAAAATTTGCCGTTAACATATGGCGTGCGAGCTTTCGTTTTAAAGCTATAAAAGCACGGTGCATTTACCATGCTTGTCATTACCGCGTTTGGTGCCTCCTGCTGTGCACTACGTGTGCTGCTGTCTCGTGTCAAGTTGACTGTTTATCTACGCTGACTTCTGGATTGGAGTTAATTTGAGTCACCTAGTCATCTGGTAATTTTTCGCATCAAAGGATCGATCATCTATTTATTGAACCTCAAAGTGAGCCAGTCATCACGGTGTTGTAGCAGATCTTCAACAAGAAATTTCTGAGCCTTCACGCAGCCCCTTTCCCTCTGATTTCGACGCCACAAGAGAAAGAACACTAGCCAATAAACCAGAGCCGGCCTCAATTGTCTAGGAGTAATTATAGACACTGCTATACTACCTAACTTTCTCGGCATTTTACGGAGAACGCAATTCCGGTCCTAATAAGGACCATCAATTGTAACTGTCTCTCAGCCTCTACGGCCTTTAACTTTCTCGTAAAGTCGCACGGCATTTACTTGAAGCTGGGATGTTTACAACGCTTTATACTAGCAAAGTCCTATATACAATTGATTAAAAATAAAGTATTTTTGTTAATTTAAACAAGATGGCATCTGACGGATTGGAAATCTTATCAAGAGAATTGACTACACAAATGTACACCTTGACTGCGGTTGGATGACATACTAATAATAAATTTTGAGGGAACCCGCATAAATGACCAAAGCAAAATATGTGAATTCAATGTATACCATATATATAAATATTTCAACCAGTTTCCGATAATCGGGGTCTCCTACTCAGGTTTATACTTAACTCCGGTTCTCAACCTAGAAGTGCTTTCATTAAATATCTGTACCAATGATTTTTTACAGATGTTGCATGCATTACGTCATTGCCAAATTTTATTTCAATCGATTCTCTAATTAGCCTAATTACTCTGTTACGTTTGCGTAAAGCGATGTGTTTTCATCCGTCTCAGTTTATTTCATGACTTGTTTCCCTTTAACATCTGGCAATATCTTAACTTTGAACGTGTCCGAATTTAAATGCTGTTTTGTTTATCCCTCTACATACCTCTATCGGGCGCATGGCTTCGCATATATATTTGAACTGATAGTCTTTGCTATGCATCGCATACACTTATGATGAGTTGAGGTGTTCTACGTTTTGATAAGGTAGCCTATTGTCTATAGTAGATGATTGTCTTAAAACTGCTATTATTCTAATTTTTCTGCTCAATCCTGAATCAAGTATTACCATAATTTTGCGCTTTCTAGTTCTGCTTCCTTTACATAGTTTATTAATTTACTTCTCAATCTTTACAAAATCTCTTTCATTAACTACTCTATTATAATTGAAGGTTTGCCGTTTATTTCGAATATTTGCTTTCATCTCATCAATTCTTTATCTCTAAATTTTAAATCACTATTAAAAGACTCTTTAATACGGGTGATTAGAGAAGAAATCGAGGAAGAAATCCCAATAAGTAATGTCATTTTAAAGCCTTCTATTATCTCTGGAAACATTTTCTAATGCTGCCTTTATAAAACCAATTCTATACATCGATACACATCCAGGCCCTGCCATTTAATCACTCTCCATAAAATAGTATATTCTAGCAATTTCAACAAAATGATATGTGTTATCTAAAGTAAAATCTAAAAAAAATTTTTTTTCTAATTCTGTTGCATAGAAATTTAGGCATTCGATTTTTTGGTGAGTTTTGAAATTTTACAAATAATCTAAGGAGATTACCTTGCTTATTAATCTTCACTAAGCCATAATTTCTCGGAGAGACTATCACGTTGTATTAAAGAATTCCAAGTTATGAATATAATTCCTCAGACTCAATCATTCGATTAATTTATTCTTAGCCTCTCCTTGCAATATATCCTATGGATTTTTATTTATTATATTATAAACCACGACATAATTTATTTGCTCATAAACTTTAACCTCATAACCTGACTAATTTATTAATAATATTGCGCCAACTTTATCTGCCTTAAGGAATATTATTTGTTGGATAATAATGACGCTCTTAATCGTTTCAATTCATTATTCGGCAGGAATCTCCCCTCGTTACGCTGTAACACAAATTTGGCTATATCCAATTCAAACGTAGTTTTATCTTTATCTGGGAGGACCGGCCAATCTAGACTGCTTTTATAATAATCTCATTCTATTATATTCTATTCTATTCTTAGCTACGTATTTGATAGGAGCTACAGTGTTAAGTCCAAGTTTAAAAATTTGTTTCTGGTTATCATTGAGATTCATTGACGATAAATTATCCAACCGTTTTGACCTGGCATAATCAATTTTCTAATTTCTCAAAGGGTAACAAGTACCTTGGTTAGCCAGTTTCTTCCCTTGTCCCTCTCTAACTGTTTTAATTACTTTATTCCTAGCATTGTCTATAAACTCTCCAATTTATTGAAAGTTCAACATGTAATATTTCAAAGTAAAAAAGATCTTATTTTCGTCTTATCTTTAATCATTTCAAATTTCCTTTTACATTTAGTTTATTAATCGATAATTTTATTAACTGTAAACGAAACACATGCTTAAGAATATTTCCTTTCTTAGCCAACACGCTGTGTCGACCGTATCATCATAATTTTCTGTTAGATAATTCTTGAATGAAATTCTACTAGATTGTGCAGTGTGACCATCACATCTAGAATATCCATGGTTATTTGCGTGAATAGTAGATTCGCACTATCAATTTCGCGACGCTCAAAATGGTCCACATTTCCAAGTTAACATCGAGTTCTTCTTATTGGTGGCTGGGTGCTGATTCAGCCTTTTACTGGAAGGCTTCAACATCATTCATACTAACCAATGGAAATGTTTCACCATCTAATTTTTGTTGTCAGGCAACGTTTCGATACGGTATTTTCAGTATCATCAACAGGCCTGTAATCACACACACAGTACAATGCACACAATTGAAGATTTTTAAAAAATGTGGTAACCTCGTTGCAAAACAAATCTATTCATATTTTAACTTTTGACTAACTAATGGTTTGAAACAAAGAATAGTGTTTGTAAATAAACTGTACATATGCATATGTATAGAGAACATCAAAACACCCACTCGACAACCATATTTAAATATATACAAATATATATATATATATATGTATGTATATATATATATATACAAAATTTCCAAACAAATAATGAACGTAAGCTGCAATGAAAATTACCAAGAGAGAACGAAATTGAAAACTAGAGTGACGCTTAGGTTAAGACCAAATATAGAGAAAATGTAAGAGATATTAATTGAGTTCACCTATATTGGATGGTGTGGTTATGCGGATTCCATCAGAAATTATTATTAATGGACTGTGGAGGAAGATAATTCCTCCGCCAAAATTAAAGTGACATTAAATGATAAATTTAAACCACCTTGGCTGATTGGTGAAACGAATTTTGCTTAAAAGCACTGCTTAATTTTTCCAGAAATTTCTTTGTTTAAATACTTGACTTTGAATTGTGCGCCATTTTCAGTTTTCGAGCATTACTGTCCTCGATTGGTTGTATCTCCTTTGGCCTGCTGCAATTGTTTCATTTTTCTTCATTAAAATTTGATCGATTTCTTCAATATACGCCTGCTAACACTGTCTTATATTTTTTATTGATGCACGCATTTCGGGACGTTCTGGAACAGGTAAATTAATAATTCAGTTTTTCTCGTCTATTTCTTTCCAGATTATTTGTTTGGGTGTTTTGCATGTGAAAGGTTTCACATCCCAATTTGCCTAACATTAAGTGTCAATTTAATAATTAAATTTGATAGATATGAATGCTGATCTTAAATTTGAGGACACTGGCAAGTTAGCGCAAGACATTGTAGGTTTGAATTTAGCAGATGTGAATGAAAATTTAAGCTTATCAGATTCTTTTGCTAATTATAGGACTACTAACGATCTGGCATCTATAGGGTTCTCAGACAAGAATAGGTTATGAGCCTCTACAATATTTGGCGACCGCGCCAGTCCAAGAATATTAAGTCTACCGCAGTATAAATCTGAAAAACATTCAAGTTGGGTCGAAGATGCCCAAATGATATTTAGCGCTTATAATATTGTAAATCCTATGGAGAAATTTGTTGCAGCATGGATGGCATTGCCTGAAAATTTCCGAAATGCCTTGGAAAATTTCAGAGACAGAACTGTGGAAGAAAAACCGTACAATGCATTTGAGTTATTAATGGCTGAAATTCAACAGAGATATCAGCCTGGAAGATCGGCGCAAATGTGCGAATTATTACGCTTAGAAAAAATGGGGCGTCAACTACCGTCCGAATTTTACGAACGCCTTTGCACAAAAGCTTCCAGGTTGAATATATCCAGAGATGTGGTAAATTCTATTTTTACAGCTGAGCTACCATCTAGGCTTAGAACCACATTGGAAGTATTTGAAACTATGAACATTGATTGGCCAACAAAACTCAGAGGGCTAGACGGTGTGTATAAACAGCAGGAACCACAAGTACATGCTGTAACAGCAGATTCTGTCATGGTGCAGCCAGTCAGGGCAGATGCCGAAAACAACCTGACTATACAAGAAACCTTGCGTTTCTTATGTAGAGAAGTTGCTAGTATACGTCGAGACATTTCGCAACTTCAGAGTCAGGATAGATATACTAGACGTCGAGGGAGTCACTCGCGTCAACGCTTCGAAGGGCCACGCGGATGGTGTAAGGCACATTGCGAGTACGGACGAAGTGCAAAGTGCCAAGGTGAGAATTGTATTTACCCGCGATTAGGTGGACCCAGATGGAAAGGAAGCACTAAACCGGTAGAGAGAAATCCATCACCGGGAAAAGGATAAAACCCCGCTAGTAGGAGCCGTAAGGGGGGTTCCATTGCAAAAGCTCCCAGATATGCCTTTAAAAGGCATACTTAAAGCAAATGTTAAAAATGCGACAGGACCAGTTAGCACCAATACAGAAGGCAAGAGAGTCCGATTCTTAATAAGCGGAGATCTGGAAAACATTGCCGGATTATCCAGCAATAAATTCATTATTGAAGATGAATTATCTGGATTGGAATTTCTCATCGATACGGGTGCTAAGTTAAGCATAGTTAGGTCAAACGTGGTGGAAGCAGATTGCCACACATTTGATTATCAACTATGGGTCGCTAACGGTAGTCCGTAAGGAGTGAAAAGGATGAAAGAAATGTCGGTATCCTTAGGTCAGAAATCTTCCTTTAGATGGAACTTTCTAGTAGCCGATGTCAAGGACCATAACATTGACATGTATTTCTTGACACATTTCAAGCTGATATTAGACCCTAAAGCTAGAACTATCGCAGAAGACGTAGGGATGTAAACACCTAATGAGTCAATACATCGGCAGTTAGAACAGTTTTTTACCCCGTCCAACAGTCGAACATGACTTTGCCGATATAATTGAGAAGCACCTAGCAGTGTTTCAGCCTTTCAGTGCCAAAAGGATAGGATTGAAGACAGGAGTAGAACACCAAATAGAAATGGTGGCTCCGTTGCCTTGTTCACCAAAGGCTCAACCATTGGCACAACACAAGCAACAAGTTGCTTTGTCAGAATTTCACCAATTGCGCGAAGAGGGGATTTTTAGAAGGTCAAATTCAAATTTTGCTTCCCCAATAGTGCCAGTTCCCAAACCTGAACCAGGTCAATGGAGGGTTTGTGGAATTTATCGTCTATTAAACTCAGTGACAAAGAGTGATTCTTATCCTCTCCCTAACCAGAGTACTTTACCCCGAGATATAATGGGATATGAGGTTTATTCAACTTTAGATCTCCAGAAAGCGAACTATCAGATACCAATGGAGGAAAGTTCGATACCACTCACCGCAGTCAGATTTCCAGGAGGGAGATTGCATGAATTTCTTCGAATGCCTTTTGGTTTGAAGAATGCCAGTCAGACATTCCAGCGTTTGACTGAAGAAATCCTTCAGAATTGTCCATTTGTGAGGGTGTACATAGACGACATAATAATTTTTAGTTGCTCACGAGATGAACATCGTAGGCATTTGGAAACGGTTTTGACCAGGCTCGAACAAAATGGATTAATGGTCAAACCTAATAAGAGTAATATCGGATGCTCTTCAGTTAAATACCTTGGTCATATACTTTCCAAAGACGGAATTAAACCTTTGGAAGATAAGATCCAAGCTATTAAGGATGTAACGGAGCTCCGAACCGTGTGCCAGCTGCCTAGGTTCTTGGGTATGATCAGCTATTATCGTCGATTCATTCCAGGTCTAGCCGGAATTCTAGGATCGTTGACACGCCATCTCACTCGTGAAAAGAGCACGATCTAGAAGTCTTGGCCTATAAACTTGAGTCTAGAAGACCGAGAAAACTTCCAGAAGGCCAAGGAAATGCTAAGTGACATAACCAACTTAGCACCTGTAGATTGGGAGAAACCTTTCGAGCTAATCACAGATGCCTCAGATGTTGCAATAGGGGCAGTGCTACAGCAAAGAGATCAGAATATATTAAGACCGATTGGGTTTTATAGTCGTAAGTTTAATGATCGAGAGAAACGTTATGATACGTTTGGTAAAGAGCTTCTAGCAGTGTATGCCGCAGTGCTACACTTCGAGCATTACTTAGACGGTTATAAGTTTAAGTTATTGACAGATCATAAGTATACTTGGTGAAACAGCGAGGTTTAATTACTCTCGTAGAGTAAATTCACAAATAACTCAGTTAGCAGAGTTCAATTTCACAGTGTCTCATATTGCTGGTAAAGAGAATGTGGTAGCCGATGCACTTAGCCGACCGAATGAAGCCGATGTCGAGCTGATATTTCAAGGTCCGTTGAAGTGCTTAGATAATTCTATGCATAATTTAGTAAGTCAAATCGAGGAAGCGCAAGGATCGGATCCCTTTACGGTAGTTTTGTCCAAAAGGCCAGGATATGTTCGTAAGCTCATAAGTGGCAAGTGGTTGTTATGCGAAACGTCTAGAAGTCAACCACGACCTTATGTGCCGTCGGAGTTACAGACCAAAATTATCCAAGTGTTACACGATATGGGACATCCATCCATTAAAGTCACCATTTGATTGATTAACGACAGATACGTATGGCCTCACATGTCTAAATACATACGGGTATGGGTAAGAGCCTGTGCCAAGTGTCAAACGTGTAAGATGTGGAGACATACCAGAACCGAGATAAAGAATATTGGGATACCAATTGGACGGTTCAGACATGTACATATAGACATTGTCGAGATGCCCAAGGTTAATGGTACCAGATATTTGATAACAATGGTAGATAGATTTAGTCGTCAATTCGAAGTGGCGATTTTAAAAGACATGAAAGCGCAATAAGTCTCGTTCGCGTTTCTACATAATTGGATATCGCGTTATGGTATTCCAGAAAAGGTTACTAGTGATTGCGGTAGTCAATTTATGTCAGAGCTTTTTGAGAGATCTCTCAATATCATTGGAACAACTGTATTGCATACTAGCGCGTACAACCCATGAGCAAATGGGATGGTAGAAAGGCTGCATCGTGAACTGAAAGCTGCGTTAAGGTGTACTAGTGGAACAAGCTGGATACACGATCTTCCTATAGTACTACTCGCCATGCGCAACATATATAGGGCACAATTAGGTACTTCAATAGCAGAACTGGTTTATGGAGAACCATTAAGGTTGCCTAGAGATCTTCTAATAGAAACTCCAAGTAGTCTTGATTGGGCTTCTATTTATGTAGATTGGTTTGTAGGAGCACTTAGAGATAAGATGTGTCGTTTGGCTCCGACCAAGACTAGAAAAGCAAAAACCAAGTGCTATGTGTCCTCTGATCTAAGATCGGCTTCGCATGTGTATGTAACTAATGAAAATAGGAAGAATTGCCTGACACCATTTTACAAAGGACCATATAAGGTCAAGAGGATGACTGACAAAATTTCATCATAGAGGTAAATGGCATTGAGGATTGTGTTACGTTGGATCGTTGCATTCACCAGTTTATCTGGTTAGATGATAGGACTGAATAAACAGATGCGTTGAATGACCATCGTTCTATGGGCGAATCTGATGTGTGCAATCCCACCATACAGGCAGAACTCAGAAGACGCGTTGTCTAATATAGCAAAATCTTATTCTACCAGTTCACAACATGAAAACTGTTTGGCAATACCAGATGATACGGAAGAACCAGTGCCAACAGTACCGGGCGCGATGCCGACTTCAGGGGCGCCATTATGCACAACTCGTTCTGGAAGAGTGCAACGTCAGCCGAAGAATCATGATTACGTCTATTACTAGCCGTCTTTTTTGAGAAGGTGGTGTATGTGGAGGAAGATAAATCCTCCGCCAAAATTAAAGTAACATTAACTGATAAATTTAAACCACCTTGGCTGATTGTAACGAATTTTATTTAAAAAGAATTTATTTATTTATTTTTCCAGAACTTTCTTTGTTTAAATACTTGACTTTGAATTGTGCGCCATTTTCAGTTTTCGAGCATTACTGTCCTCGATTGGTTGTATCTCCTTTGGCCTGCTGCAACTGCTTCATTTTTCTTCATTAAAATTTGATCGATTTCTACAATATACGCCTGCTAACACTGTCTTATATTTTTTATTGATGCACGCATTTGGGGACGTTCTGGAACAGGTAATTTAATAATTCTGTTTTTCGCGTCTATTTCTTTCCAGATTATTTGTTTGGGTGTTTTGTACGTGAAAGGTTTCACATCCCGATTTGCCTAACATTAAGTGTCAATTTAATAATTAAATTTGATAGATATGGATGCTGATCTTAAATTTGAGGACACTAGCAAGTTAGCGCAAGACATTGCAGGTTTGAATTTAGCAGATGTGAATGAAAATATAAGCTTATCAGATTCTACTGCTAATTATAGGACTACTAACGATCTGGCATCTATGGGGTTCTCAGACACGAATAGGTTAGGAGCCTCTACAAAATTTGGCGACCGCGCCAGTCCAAGAATGTTAAGTCTACCGCAGTACAAATCTGAAAAACATTCAAGTTGGGTCGGAGATGCCCAAATGATATTTAGTGCTTATAATATTGTAAATCCTATGGAGAAATTTGTTGCAGCATGGATGGCATTGCCTGAAAATTTCCGAAATGCCTTGGAAAATTTCAGAGACAGAACTGTGGAAGAAAAACCGTACAATGCATTTCAGTTATTAATGGCTGAAATTCAACAGAGATATCAGCCTGGAAGTTCGGCGCAAATTTGCGAATTATTACGCTTAGAAAAAATGGGGCGTCAACTACCATTCGAGTTTTTCGAACGCCTTTGCCCAAAAGCTTCCAGGTTGAATATATCCAGAGATGTGGTAAACTCTATTTTTATAGCTGAGCTACCATCTAGGCTTAGAACCACATTGGAAGTATTTGACACTATTAACATTGATTGGCCAACAAAACTCAGAGGGTTAGACGGTGTGTTTAAACAGCAGGAACCAAAAGTACATGCTGTAATAGCAGATTCTGTCATAGTGCAGCCAGTCAGGGCAGATGCCAAAAACAACCTGACTATACAAGAAACCTTGCGTTACTTTTGTAGAGAAGTTGCTAGTATACGTCGAGACATTTCGCAACTTCAGAGTCAGGATAGATATACTAGACGTCGAGGGAGTCACTCGCGTCAACGCTTCGAAGGGCCACGCGGATGGTGTAAGGCACATTGCGAGTACGGACGAAGTGAAAGGTGCCAAGGTGAGAATTGTATTTACCCGCAATTAGGTGGACCCAGATGGAAAGGAAGCACTAAACCGGTAGAGAGAAATCCATCACCGGGAAAAGGATAAAACCCCGCTAGTAGGATCCGTAAGGGGGGTTCCATTGCAAAAGCTCCCAGATATGCCTTTAAAAGGCATACTTAAAGCAAATGTTAAAAATGCGACAGGACCAGTTAGCACCAATACAGAAGGCAAGAGAGTCCAATTCTTAATAAGCGGAGATCTGGAAAACATTGCCGGATTATCCAGCAATAAATTCATTATTGAAGATGAATTATCTGGATTGGAATTTCTCATCGATACGGGTGCTAAGTTAAGCATAGTTAGGTCAAACGTGGTGGAAGCAGATTGCCACACATTTGATTATCAACTATGGGTCGCTAACGGTAGTCCGTAAGGAGTGAAAAGGATGAAAGAAATGTCGGTATCCTTAGGTCAGAAATCTTCCTTTAGATGGAACTTTCTAGTAGCCGATGTCAAGGACCATAACATTGGCATGTATTTCTTGACACATTTCAAGCTGATATTAGACCCCAAAGCTAGAACTATCGCAGAAGACGTAGGGATGTAAACACCTACTGAGTCAATACATCGGCAGTTAGAACAGTTTTTTACCCCGTCCAACAGTCGAACATGACTTTGCCGATATAATTGAGAAGTACCTAGCAGTGTTTCAGCCTTTCAGTGCCAAAAGGATAGGATTGAAGACAGGAGTAGAACACCAAATAGAAATGGTGGCTCCGTTGCCTTGTTCACCAAAGGCTCAACCATTGGCACAAAACAAGCAACAAGTTGCTTTGTCAGAATTTCACCAATTGCGCGAAGAGGGGATTTTTAGAAGGTCAAATTAAAATTTTGCTTCCCCAATAGTGCCAGTTCCCAAACCTGAACCAGGTCAATGGAGGGTTTGTGGAATTTATCGTCTATTAAACTCAGTGACAAAGAGTGATTCTTATCCTCTCCCTAACCAGAGTACTTTACCCCGAGATATAATGGGATATGAGGTTTATTCAACTTTAGATCTCCAGAAAGCGAACTATCAGATACCAATGGAGGAAAGTTCGATACCACTCACCGCAGTCAGATTTCCAGGAGGGAGATTGCATGAATTTCTTCGAATGCCTTTTGGTTTGAAGAATGCCAGTCAGACATTCCAGCGATTGACTGAAGAAATCCTTCAGAATTGTCCATTTGTGAGGGTGTACATAGACGACATAATAATTTTTAGTTGCTCACGAGATGAACATCGTAGGCATTTGGAAACGGTTTTGACCAGGCTCGAACAAAATGGATTAATGTTCAAACCTAATAAGAGTAATATCGGATGCTCTTCAGTTAAATACCTTGGTCATATACTTTCCAAAGACGGAATTAAACCTTTGGAAGATAAGATCCAAGCTATTAAGGATGTAACGGAGCTCCGAACCGTGTGCCAGCTGCCTAGGTTCTTGGGTATGATCAGCTATTATCGTCGATTCATTCCAGGTCTAGCCGGAATTCTAGGATCGTTGACACGCCATCTCACTCGTGAAAAGAGCACGATCTAGAAGTCTTGGCCTATAAACTTGAGTCTAGAAGACCGAGAAAATTCCAGAAGGCCAAGGAAATGCTAAGTGACATAACCAACTTAGCACCTGTAGATTGGGAGAAACCTTTCGAGCTAATCACAGATGCCTCAGATGTTGCAATAGGGGCAGTGCTACAGCAAAGAGATCAGAATATATTAAGACCGATTGGGTTTTATAGTCGTAAGTTTAATGATCGAGAGAAACGTTATGATACGTTTGGTAAAGAGCTTCTAGCAGTGTATGCCGCAGTGCTACACTTCGAGCATTACTTAGACGGTTATAAGTTTAAGTTATTGACAGATCATAAGTATACTTGGTGAAACAGCGAGGTTTAATTACTCTCGTAGAGTAAATTCACAAATAACTCAGTTAGCAGAGTTCAATTTCACAGTGTCTCATATTGCTGGTAAAGAGAATGTGGTAGCCGATGCACTTAGCCGACCGAATGAAGTCGATGTCGAGCTGATATTTCAAGGTCCGTTGAAGTGCTTAGATAATTCTATGCATGATTTAGTAAGTCAAATCGAGGAAGCGCAAGGATCGGATCCCTTTACGGTAGTTTTGTCCAAAAGGCCAGGATATGTTCGTAAGCTCATAAGTGGCAAGTGGTTGTTATACGAAACGTCTAGAAGTCAACCACGACCTTATGTGCCGTCGGAGTTACAGACCAAAATTATCCAAGTGTTACACGATATGGGACATCCATCCATTAAAGTCACCATTCGATTGATTAACGACAGATACGTATGGCCGCACATGTCTAAATACATACGGGTATGGGTAAGAGCCTGTGCCAAGTGTCAAACGTGTAAGATGTGGAGACATACCAGAACCGAGATAAAGAATATTGGGATACCAATTGGACGGTTCAGACATGTACATATAGACATTGTCGAGATGCCCAAGGTTAATGGTACCAGATATTTGATAACAATGGTAGATAGATTTAGTCGTCAATTCGAAGTGGCGATTTTAAAAGACATGAAAGCGCAATAAGTCTCGTTCGCGTTTCTACATAATTGGATATCGCGTTATGGTATTCCAGAAAAGGTTACTAGTGATTGCGGTAGTCAATTTATGTCAGAGCTTTTTGAGAGATCTCTCAATATCATTGGAACAACTGTATTGCATACTAGCGCGTACAACCCATGAGCAAATGGGATGGTAGAAAGGCTGCATCGTGAACTGAAAGCTGCGTTAAGGTGTACTAGTGGAACAAGCTGGATACACGATCTTCCTATAGTACTACTCGCCATGCGCAACATATATAGGGCACAATTAGGTACTTCAATAGCAGAACTGGTTTATGGAGAACCACTAAGGTTGCCTAGAGATCTTCTAATAGAAACTCCAATTAGTCTTGTTTGGGCTTCTATTTATGTAGATTGGTTTGTAGGAGCACTTAGAGATAAGATGTGTCGTTTGGCTCCGACCAAGACTAGAAAAGCAAAAACCAAGTGCTATGTGTCCTCTAATATAAGATCGGCTTCGCATGTTTATGTAACTAAGGAAAATAGGAGAATTTCCTGACACCATTTTACAAAGGACCATATAAGGTCAAGAGGATGACTGACAAGAATGTCATCATAGAGATAAATGGCATTAAGGATTGTGTTACGTTGGATCAATGCATTCTCCAGTTTATCTGGTTAGACGATAGGACTGAATTAACAGATGCGTTGAATGACCGTCGTTCTATGGGCGAATCTGATGTGTGCAATCCCATCATACAGGCAAATAACGAAATACATAACCCAGAAGACGCGTTGTCTAATATAGCAAAATCTTATTCTACCAGTTCACAACAAGAAAACTGTTTGGCAATACCAGATGATACGGAAGAACCAGTGTCAACAGTACCGGGCGCGATACCGACTTCAGGGGCGCTATTATGCACAACTAGTTCTGGAAGAGTGCAACGCCAGCCGAAGAATCAAGATTACGTCTATTACTAGCCGTCTTTTTTTGAGAAGGTGGTGTATGTGGAGGGAGATAAATGCTCCGCCAAAATTGAAATGACATTAACTGATTAGTTTAAACCAAATTGGCTGATTGAAACGAATTTTATTTAAAAGGAATTTAATTATTTAATTTTTCCAGAACTTTCTTTGCTTAAATACTTGACCTTGAATTGTGCGCCATTTTCAGTTTTCGAGCATTACTGTCCTCGATTGGTTGTATCTCCTTTGGCTTGCTGCAACTGCTTCATTTTTATTCATTAAAATTTGATCGATTTCTTCAATATACGCCTGCTAACCCTGTCTTACATTTTTTATTGATGCACGCATTTGGGGACGTTCTGGAACAGGTAATTTAATAATTCTGTTTTTCGCGTCTATTTTTTTCCAGATTATTTGTTTGGGTGCTTTGCTCGTGAAAGGTTTCACATCCCAATTTGCCTAACATTAAGTTTCAATTTAATAATTAAATTTGATAGATATGGATGCTGATCTTAAAATTGAGGACACTGGCAAGTTAGCGCAAGACATTGTAGGTTTGAATTTAGCAGATGTGAATGAAAATATAAGCTTATCAGATTCTATTGCTAATTATAGGACTACTAACGATCTGGCATCTATAGGGTTCTCAGACACGAATAGATTAGGAGCCTCTTCAGGACCATCTAGTCGAGACTTAGTTATACCTAATTCTATAGTCAAATTGTTCATATGTGCAGTCAGTCCTTTAATCAACGTTTCCAAAAAAAAAAAAAAAAAAAAAAAAAAAAAAAAAAAAAAAAAAAAAAAAAAAAAAAAAAAAAAAAAAAAAAAAAAAAAAAAAAAAAAAAAAAAAAAAAAAAAAAAAAAAAAAAAATAT
>JAQBSW010003544.1:0-81552 GCA_029291075.1 Eudiplozoon nipponicum
AATATTTTTGATAATTTATTGTATCATTTCCGTTTGCAAAATTAAAAGAAATTTTGTCCGTTACGCGAACCGTTTCCTTCTAATTTTCGTCTCAAGTATCTTTAAATATATTTTGATCTAAATTCATATTTTAAACCTTTCATATAGCGATAGCATTTACATAGATATTTTCGTATTAAACTTCAAATTTCGATTTGCCAAACATTTCCTAGGGCATGTGACATCTTGTCACTGCTATTTGCCAGATAAGTGAGTCCATCACAAAATATGTA
This sequence comes from Eudiplozoon nipponicum, assembly GCA_029291075.1. Classification (NCBI taxonomy): domain Eukaryota; kingdom Metazoa; phylum Platyhelminthes; class Monogenea; order Mazocraeidea; family Diplozoidae; genus Eudiplozoon; species Eudiplozoon nipponicum. The sequence goes on from JAQBSW010003544.1 coordinate 273, forward strand.
TAATAGTTTGGTGTTCAGCACACACTTTGAAAAGAGAAAGTGTGTTTAGAAAAAATAATTTGTGTGGTGTATCTCCTGCTGCAAAAGTGAGGACTTTATTATGGTATAACATATTTTAAATTTTATTGCGATTAGATTTTAGAGTTTTGTCGTAAAATAAAAGCGAAATGCTGCACTTTCTGGCACCAAAATGAAAAAAAATGTCTTGTTTGCTTCTTTATTTCAAATGCGTAGAGGGTGGCATCAATATGCATAGCAAAGAGTCGTTCTTTAACATGTATAATTATATTACGTTAGTACTCCTTTTCAATTAATCTAATTCAAAGTTTAAATTTGTAAAAAAATTTAATTGTATGCGCTCTTCTTCGTTTACCAAACGTGAAACTTCATTTTTGCCAACAATAAGTTCAACCTCAACTGTTTAATTTAAAAGTGTCAATGCTAAGACATCCAACGTAACTGGAGGCATGACTCATATTTAGAATATTTTCGTTAGAGTATACATATAAATTTGAAAATATGAAATAATTTCTCTTCTATTTATAGAAGTAAAAATGTTATTCCCATTAGAAATCGGGCACATAATGCAAAATAAATCGTAAATTGCTTTCTAATTAGATTTGAAAGAAGCGTATTTGCGAAAAGCGAACATTTCAATTAATATGCTTTAGGCTTCAATAAATTATACTATTTAGTACCATTTCCAGTAGCAGTTTTGTTAGACGTAACACTATCTTCCACGTTAAATGCGTGATAAACGATTATACTTTTATTTATCGGTTAGCTTGTTATTTAATAGACTAAAAGGCAATGCGTTTTTAAAGAAGCACCTATATGCTTCCAAATATATATGCATTACATTCACGTCTGTAGAGAACTTTGATTAGGGTATAATAGTCGAAAATTGTAAAATAATATCTTTTATCATAAAATATTCTATACAAAGTCATTTTAATCTACGCCAAATGTTATTTGATATACACTATAATGCTTTAATAATGCTTTGTAACTAATATTTGAAAAGCCCTGTAGGATGGATAACTTGGTGAATTAAAATGAATAACTCGAAAGAAAGCTAGAATATCGTAGACTGCAGTATAGCAGGCAGATTTTAAGGCTGGAGCACACATTTGATTTTCTACAACACCTTGCTGCTATTCATTAAATATTCTATAACGCAACCACACATGTTTCCACGAAGTAGTGTATGGCGAAAAACTTATCCAAAATGAAAACTGCTTCTTAATTATTATATTTTGGCAAAAGCTACGCATTCGATTAAGACATTTTTTTAGTTTTAATCGTTTATTTTGTTAGCCACAGATGCCATATTCAATTAAAGTTTAGTTTGTGCTCCAGAAATAAATGTACTTTTAATAAAGTGGTTTTTGCCACATAGCAAATATAGCCAACATGCCAAAAATATTTCTCTGACTTAGTCGGGCTGCAATTTTGGTGCTAATAGGACGAATATGAAGCTACATTTCTCTTGTGCACCACATGAGTGCATATTGATATACGATTAGTAACAGGATTGGCATATTAGGGCCTAACAACATCTAGGACGAAAAACTTGCAAAATCGTCTGCTAGGTTCGTCAAATTTAAAGCTTATGGTTCATTTGTAGATACTGGAGAAGAATATGAGAAAGAATCGGTTCTTGTATCTGATAGAAATGTTTCTTTTTTATTTTTGCTCATGGATAGGGTAATTTGTATTTTATTAAGACTTGCATTCCAAGAGAATAAAATAATTAGGTTTAACCGCAATATGTTTAAAGGAAATTCGAGAAAACCTTATTTACATGTTGCGAAGTTAGACATTTGCATGAAGAAATTTAAAAAAACTGATTAGAAAAACAGAAATATATTTATCAAATGCAACTTATTAACTGGTTAAGATAGATAATCAAAACGTTGCCAGATTTGAAGAATCTCAACTATTAAAAAATTCGCCTTGATAGTGGTTTAGGCAATAATATTCAGATAAAAGCGCATAAACTATATAAAAAACAAAAGCATTATCTACCAACAATAAAGGCAATAATTAAACGAACATTGGTTGCGCGGGTGGTGATAACAATTATTATAATCAAGGTTGCGGTCTTGGGTCAGGTGTTTATATCAAGACCGCAACCTTGATTATAATAATAAAGGCAATAATTTGCCATACATAATTTTTATTGTTTATTATTTACACAAATTGTCGATAATTCTATTCCACAAAATGGTATTTAAAATGAAATCTAAATAAATTCCTTTATTAAAATTTATGAGTAACATAATAATACAAGTTAACAGTGCCAAATAAAGTTGACTTTAAATATTTTTTTATTATACTTTGTTTAACACATCTCCATATTTAAACTGTTTTATTTTCTTTCATGAATTATTTATTTCTGATTTTCTCTAGTTTCTTTACCAACACCGGGGGCACAATTCCTGTTTTGTAATTCCCGACATAAAGGTTTGCGTAGAACTGTGTTTTGTAACTACGCTAAGCAAAGGCAGAAATCATTTTTTAATCATTTTAGGATACGTTATTGTAAGCACATAAGTGTGGTTCTACTTTGTATTGCATTTATGTATAAATCTCAGTTATGATTTAAATGAAACCAATTTAATTAAAATAATTAAAATATATGAATTGGAGGTATGTGTCTTTGGATATAATGGCGGATTAATTTAATATTGAACTAATTCACCTATGCCCACCTTTTTCAAAACACAGTTACTTTTAGTAGTATTACCTGCCTCGCTTGGCCAAACTTTGAAAAAAAATTCTCTTCATAATGGACATAATGCATTGCATAATATTTTCGATAGTATGCACACAACACGTCGTGTAAGTCCATGCATAAAAATATAGAGAAAGACTTTACCTAGAATGCTACCGATAAATTTTCAATGACTATTTTAATTTCCCTCGGAGATGTGCAAACTAATTTACCTCACTACTGTAGTATTGTGGTAAAGAGACGCGTCTGTGTGTATGTTTAATCTCCAGTGTACTTTAACGTGGATAAGATTTATTGGATCAATCGATAAACATCATACTTTTACAACGCTCGGTTAAATAATAGGCATTGGTTGGCACTTAAATGCAAACTATTATATATATTCTGGACTATGCCTGTGTTACGCGAAAGCGCTGCACCTGCATTTAGGCGAAAACGAATCGATTTAAATATACTATCATTTTTAAAACCTACATATAATATGTCATAAAGCGTAAGATCCTCAATATCTTATTTCACTGACCTCGAATATATATATATATATATATATATTCTTTTTTCTTCGAGTTGAAATGCCTATCATTGTTGTAAAATAAAGATTTGCAAAGGAAAGATTGGCAATAAATTAAAAACAAAATTATTTAAGACAAAACATTTAAAAATTTCGTTTTTTCAAAAGTTTTTAATCGAATAAAGTGATAACTTGGTATATATTTAAACATTTGCTTATAACGAATATTTAATTTTATGTTTGGTGTGCTTAGAAGCACCAAACAACTTAAATTTAGACTGTTCTTCGGATAATTTCAAATATTTTTATGTTTTGACATACCAAAGTAAATGCTGTGAAAGTCAAGGTTTAATTTACTATTAGGCTTTATAAGAATCAATATATGATTGTCAGTCCGAAATAATTTAAAACAGATATACATAAATAAATTATGTAAGCTTAAAGACAAATAAACCGACGGAATTATTTGGCAAGCCAATTTATCAGTCACAACAGCAAGTTTTGAATGATTTTTTATAATCACAATTACTTTAACAAGTTAATGCTTTATATATTTTTCTTTAAAGTAGAATAATTTCAATCACCCTATATATATATATATATATGTATATATATATATATGTATATATATATATATGATATATATATATATAAATAGTAAAGTGTCCAAGATCATAGTTGCCGAAAGTTTACATGGTACAAACACAACGGATTTCAAGGTGTGCTAATTTTCACCACAATAGAGAAATACAACTCCTTCATAATGCATGTTACTGTTGAATGTCCATACGCTCTGGTTATGATGAATATCAGTTGTCACATCCTTTGGTAATAATAACATCATTCAATTAAATACATAATAGTCATTTAGTGTATGTTGCTAAGGCCTAATATGCGTGCAACGGTATATTCGGTATTGCATACCCAGTAAAAATTAAAGTCAACCAGAAGCAGACGGATAAAACAAAGTCAGCATGACGAATGGTATACTTTCATGTACACATGCAGTTCATTCTTAATGCCGATTCATCTGTAGATGACCGTACTACACCCTTTAGTCACTTTATGTTTTGCCAAAAAATATGAAACATTTAAACTGTAAAATCTCTTGTACGAATGTGTAATATTTGTATTCTTTAAAGACTCCGTATCTAGCCTATAAAGGGAGTTGGGTTATAAGTTGTATTATCAAAGACTTTACATGAATTTAACTTATTACTGCTTAAATCTTAATTCTTATAGGAGATTGTAGTATCTTTTTGTCAAATACTTCTTGACCAAATATGTAGTGGGTATAGGGCGTATAACGAGATCCCACTAATGATTCGACAGTAAGCACGTAACATGAGAACATAACACTCATCATTCTGGCTTTGGTTTATCCTTCTGGTTCTAGTTGAACTAATTTGGTCATAGATATTGTTATTCCTTAATTTTATTTGATCAAAAACGGTAATATTTTGTTGAAGAAAGCGGATTTCAGTAAAATGTCTAATATTTTTACTTTATACTTTTATATATCCCTACTATAATATACTTGATACCTATTATGCTGTGTAAACATTTTTTATATCCTCCCGAACGTAACTTCATTTGAAATCTTATCTTACCTTAATCAATGTTGCGATCTTGATATAAACACCTGACTCATTGTGCGCATAAATTAGTTAGTATAAGCTAAGTATTATATGGTGTAGAAAAGGCAGTTCATCCAGTAGACCGGTTTCGTATCCTTATTGGGAACTCATCACTTACTGGCCAGAATTTGCCGCCGACAGGGCTCGAACCTGGGCACGTCTGCTTCGCAATCTGGTGCTCTATTTAATGAGACACCCTGCAGCACACTATGCAAAATTTTCATTTATATACTAAATAAGGTTTCTTCGAATAATTTAGCTTTCGAAAAAGTTTTAACAATATAGCAAATCACTGCATAATTTGACTTGAACATTCGATCAACATCAGTCCTCTCATTTTGAGGCAATCATGAAGTCATAAAATTATTCTTTTGAAATGCAAGCCCTAATAAAATTCATAGTACCCTTTCCATGTGGAAAAATAAAAAGAAATTTTATCAGATACAAAAAAGTATCTACAGACGAACATCTCTTTATATATATAAATTGAAATGCTATTATGTATGCAATATTTGTGCACACTTTGTTTTATTAAACTAATATGAGTACGTGTTGCCTAACTAGCATAAAATAATTTCAAATAGGACCAGATGGATAATCCAAACTGTGCATGAACGAAATGTATTATCCCATGTGCACATAGGTTTTGTTCATAGTGTCGACACGTCAGGAAGCGAAATTATGCTCTGAATACATAAAAAGAAAAGCATAGTTATTTTGACAGAAAAATGCGATATTAGCAATAACTATAAATTTAACGATATCAGTGAGACATTTGTTTCAAAGCCATCTTTTATAATGTCATTTAAATACAATAATGATTAGCAAATAATTGTCGACGCTAAGGATTTGAATTGTCTGCCTTTGAGCAAATGTCTTCTTTTTTTCTATTAGCATCTTCTGCAATTTAGAAGCTTAGAGAAGGTTTGATGATGTGCCTTCTTTTTTTGTGCATGTAAATGTTAAATGCATCGTATTCCCAAAAACGTCGCTGGAACTTTTCTGATTTTCCAGTAATATTTCGTGAGCTATGACAAGCAACTTAAAACTTATTTTCAAATCAGATAAGGTCATTCAGAATGAATAATATTTTCGTTATCACGAGTTAACGACAAATATTTCGTGTTGAAATAAATGTTTTTACATATTATCGAAAGACCATCTTTGTTGGGACGTTTACAGCCCTGATAGAATAGGTGTTTACAAAATAATGGAAGAAAATGAATAATTTGCGCAACGCAATCAGCACAATTACATTGTTGCTAAAATTAATTTCTTTTTCTATTTTCTTAATAAGAGACTTGCCGAAACATAATTCCATATACCGGTATTTAAAATAAGCACATAAGGAAGAATGAAATTTTACTGTAGGCTAAACTATGACTTAGGAAGTTACACAGAAATGAGATACGAAATGATTTTAATCAAGAGATTGTGGACAGGAACTAAAGAACACTTTATAGCTTGTCAATTTGATGGTATAAATAGAGAAAATATACCTTAGATAGAAAAAAACAGTCCATATTTAAAAGGTAAACAGTCATTATAACAATGGTCCGAAATGTGAAATAAACAAGGTAACGTTCTAAACGCCAATCTCGAAACTCGCGACGGAACTTACAAAATTAAATGGTCTCTAAAATTAAATTTAATATTTTATTAATTCAAAACTTTCCGATACATAAATCCAAATATCGGTATTTATCATCAGCAAATAATAAAGAAAGAAATTTAAGCGTAGGAAAAGCTGTGTTCCGACATAATTCTAATCAGTAAATTATACATTATAGATCAGAGAACATTTCATCTTTGTAAATTTGACGGTAGAAAATACCCATTAGATAGTCAAACATTTAAAATGTACACAGACATCAGAACATAACTTCAAAATGTTGAAAAAACTGAAAATTTGAATTTATGTTTCCTCATGTTTTTAAAAACTTTGGACTTAAATATAAGTTAAATCAAATGGATAGTAAAAGTAATATTTTGCTAAGTAATTTGATTTTATTAACTTATCAAATATATGCCCGGTTATCTCGATTTTTCATCATTAATGCCGGGTAATTGGTGCGTAATATAAACGCAGACTGTTTAAAAATTCTTCGAATTCCCTTGGTGGCACGTGAATGACACTTTTTGCGTGCTTACTTTATGAGTTGACATTATTTTATCACAGGCCCGGTTTGGTTTGATTTGTTGATTATTAAATATTTACAAGTTTTTGATTTACCTTAGTCTAGGGACCCTTAAACGAGTATTAGATAAAAGTATTTCCTAACAGGTTTTTATTTGTTATATTTTGAATTTTATGACTGTCATAAGCTTAGGAAATGATACAATTTAATGAAAAAAGCATACTGTGTGCAATTTATTAAACCAGTCTCGCTTAAAATACAGACCTTATTACTTTAAAACAAATATGCTATTGAAAACGATTATATTTAATCTTAAATAATTGTGCTCTAAATATATTTTACATTCGTTAAAAGAGGAAAAAATGTGCTTGTCCAGTAGGTAATCTTTCGTAGACCTTATAATATTTTGAATAGATAAATTTATTTCAATTATGAAACATTGAAGTCATTTTAATTGCAAAATTGTGCATTTGAAGCAATTTCAACATTTATATTTTTGTATATTTAGGACTTCTCAGATAGCCAACGACGCAATATATAAATAAGCACTTCCAATTCGGGATACCAAAAATGGTTTATTTCTCATTTGAAAAATTGCGTTTTTCTAAAAATATTTTTAAAGTCATAATGTGGTCACTGTGTAAATGTAATTGAACTTATTAAAATGTCCGTTAGGAGTTCAATCTCATACCGGCTGTGAAGTAAAGCATATTTAAAGTGTTTCTGGTTCCACCGTTTCACTCTTACACGCATTCTGGTAAAGTAATGAATTGCAATATTTTCAAATTCAATTTTTATGATTTCGTTTAAGCACCTATCATAATTTTTTATTAAATATTCAAAAATTTATTTAAAGTATCATATGAATTTCATTGTAAATTAAAACCAATTGCAAATAGCAACATTTTGCTAGGACTAGTTAACAAAACGTAAGTAAAAACAAATAATAAATAAAAACATAAATGAATAAATAAAATAAATTTAATTTAAAATTATGTAAACATTGAATCAATTTATTATAGAAGGATTTATAGAGATATATATATATATATATATATATATATATATATATATATATATAGCGTGGCTATGTTTAGAGAAATATTATTCTTATTTGTTCAGAACATAATTTTCAATCTATCAATCATTTTATACTTATGGGTACAGAACACTATTTTTTATAGATTATTCATTTTCGTTTCTTTATTTTTCAACATTATTAGCAATTTGTTATCATCGTAAAACGTCATCAACACTCAAAAGATTATTTAATTATAGAAGTATCATATTTTCAATAAATGACGGATTCTTTTTCATGTGAATTCGCTTTTTTACTGTGTTCTTCAAAAAGTCAAAAGGCCCAGTTGGCGGCACTAATATATGTATATATATATATATACTATATATATATATATATATATATATATATATATATATATAAATGCCATTAATATATAATAAAAATTGCATATTAAACGAGATTTATCAAGTAGTCCATTTCCGTTCGTTTTGTTCACTTATCAATTAATTAAAAATATAGCCTCGATGTGAACTCGAAACCAAGCAGATTTGTTAAGAGCATTGAAGGTCATACATCGCGCCGTCCAAACTGAGCATTATATACAATTTTATAGTACATAAGCTTTTAGTCTGACTTCCTTTCAGCTGGAATCCGTTGTACATCGCTTTAGAGCTAAAGTTTAAACGAGACGCCCAACTTTGATATCAGAGAAGATAGAGGCCACGTCATCTGTGGAAAGAATTCGGAAATATTTTATTATGAAGAAATGTTATTATAAATATATTTTTAGTATATACCGAACATTGCATATTGTAATACTATTAAGCAATCATTGATTGCGCGAGTGGTGGTGAAAATTGTTTAAGCCAAGTTCGTGAGCTTGAAGTAAACATCAGTCCCATTGCATTTAACCAATCGTGGAAAAACCTTGCAAATCTACCGACAGTCACACGTCCGTAATTCCATGATCATCACCAGCGTACCACGAAAAACTGACTAGCAAAGATCAAATCGCGATTCATTTATATAAAAAGCAAAATTCGATATGGTGGCAGTTTTATTTTGCCTTTGTATCGGCTCCGTCTATATTAAGCACTCATCAAATGCCTTAGTAGAAATTTCAGGACTGGTTTTACATGTGTGTGACTGCGTTGGCACTCCAGAACTTCGATGCAACTCCACTGAACCGTCAAAGCCTAACATGAAATGCCATTTTAAGTTATATGACGAGTTCTGTTTCTTGATCACTCGCTATTTGGCATTGCTCTCGTTGAAATGTTCCAAAACTTCACGGCCAAAAGTAATGAAATTTGATATGTCGTTTTATTTCATATATAAGATTATAGTTAAATAAAAATCTGGAAAATACTTGCCGATCTAATCATATGCGATTTTTACATTAAAAAGGAAACTTTTTCAAAAAATTTTTATTGTTTGTTTTGGTGCATATATATGTACTACTCACAGTTCATGCTGTTAGTAGTAACAATTTTTAAGATCAGTACAAGGAAAAAACAGTAAAAATGCTTCTGGTTTTAAAAGCTATTGCAATTAATAAACTGAACCCCTGCTTAAACGTACAGAAAATAATTCTAAAAGAAATTAGATTGGACTGGAACAAAGACATAATTAACAGACCATCAAAAATAGCCTACTCTCCGTAAAATACACCCGTCAATTATGCACGCACTCACAATGAAAGCGATTGAACACCGCAAGACGTTAAGCAAAAGAGGCAGACTTAGCTAAGAGGGGATTGGTTTCGACAATTGTACAGTTTGGATTGGTTGAACGAATATATTAACGAATTCAGATTAATAGCTGTAGACACTGGTAAAAATAAGATTCAATAATAAATGTTATTCCATCGAATACATTGCTGTGTTCTAATATTTTAAAATATGGTGAAACTTTTAGCGATCAATTTATTGAAGTACTATGCTCACCCTATTCCATGAAAGATTATAAATGCATATATATATATATATATATATATATATATATATATATATATATATATATATATATATATATATACATATGTGTACTAAACGTAGCTTATATTTTAACAAATTATTTTAAATAGGATCAAAAAGATATGCGAAAATCATCATAAAAAAGATGTAATATCATGTATTAATGTGTTTCTTCTTTACTGGCGATGTATCAATTTGAACCAGTACGACACCTTTTGACAACTATATTTTACAAGATTTCCATTTACTTTACGAATGCGTACTCAAGCACTAGCGTAGTTAACTTCCTTTAAAGTCTTCTACGACTTCAAAGCGAACTCACTATGTATTATCTACGAAGCATTTAAATGGTTCCAAAACAATGGATATATGTACAAACTTAAATTCAAAAAATTGAGAATTTCTGGTTACTCAAGCAGATCTAATTACATTGGTATTGATCCCATCATTTATCACATTTCATATTAATTATGATATCATTCCATTCCATATATATATATATATATATATATATATATATATATATATATATATATATATATATATATATATATATATAAATATATATATATATATATAAGTTCCATATTGTTTGTTACGGAGAGCCAATATAAATGTAATTTTATTTTAGGTATTGCGTACATGGTATCACATTTGTTCAAATAAAACCAGAAAGATATGCCAAATGCAACAACGTAGTTATCTCTGTCTGAATTCTAATCGATACAGTCAAAGCGAAATCTTCCTCTGAATAATTAGTAAAAAATAATTGTAAACCGGTAATCTGAAAGAAAATTGTTAGAAGTAGATTTGTTCATTCCGATAAATTTTATTTTGTATGAAAACAACACAATCATTTTATTGAAACGAAGAGCAATTTAGCTCGCTTTTTCATGTTTGGCGAAGATTAATATACGGTTGATGATTCATTCATGCTAAATTACAACAAAGTTGGCCTGAATTTCAGCAAATACAAACGGTGCAAATTTATGTTAAATGACATACACCGGTATCGAAACTATATTTGAAAATTAAGATATTTATTTTAAAAACCGGCTTTGTTGCACAACACTTAATATTTTGGCTTAATAATTGTGGCTCGAAACTGGAAACGTCTAACATAAACTCGTACACTTATGGCGACGTTGAATTAAGCATAAATTTTAATTAATTATAGTTTTTTCACGACTGAAAATTGGACTTGAAAATACTTGCCAACGGCTGATTCGTAAATTATTGTAAAACTAAATAAAATTAATTAAATTTGGCAACAGCTGCCCTTAATTAGTGCCGTTTTTATTGTAGTCAGATGTAATGCATTTTAGATTACTGAAGCTGACAGATAACGCTAATATTTAATTTTATATATATATATATATATATATATATATATATATATATATATATATATATATACTGAAGTTATATAGCTCTATTTAGTTTATATATTTAATTTACGGTAAAATCTACGCAATCTTTACCGTAACGAAGGTAATTCCATTTGTAGACCAGTTTTTGTCTATTGGGGACCTCGTCAAGCACATTCCATAAGGTTTAGTGGGCGGAGTTTGAATCAGAAAACATTTTCTGTTGCGTCTGGTATTACATATTCTGCGCTAAACCTGTGCCATACTACACGATTTGTAGCTCATATTTAAACTTACGTTTTTCGATTAGACTTTACTTCAATTAGAACCATTTTTTAATCTCTTACGACCTGAAGGTCTCACTAACCAACACTGATCTATCGTTATACAGAAGACCCCATGCTACTTTGGCAATTTATTTACAACTGTTGTGTAACCGAAGAGTTTTGCATATATATATGCAGTCAGTATAAATGAAAAATTGCATCTGGTAGCAAAGCCAAATTTTCCAATAGAACGTTTTCGTCCTTATTTGGATCTCGTCAAGTACTGTGCATAAATTGCCGCTGACTTTGCTCGAACAGGGTAATAATTACTTCAGACACGTGGGTGTGATCTAAATCAACACATAATAGGCTATTTGGGGTCAATTACCGACTTGTATATTTGGTTGGTTATCCCGTCAAATGGAACATACTTGAAATCTCAAATGACATTTAGTTTTAATTTGTCATCTTTTATTTTTAATTATACAAAAAGACACCGTTACATTTGTGAAAATTATATTTAATAAAAACCTAATGACAGGAATCTGTTCATATGTATATATTTAATACGAAATAACCATTGCATCAGTAGACCGAATACACCCTTAAATGAAAATCATCAAGTGCTACACGTAATTTTTCAGTGACTGCGTTCTAAATTGTAGCACATTTCTTCGGCAAATTAAGGATAGTACTTGACAAATTCATATTAAGGACCAAAACGGTCTGTGGGATGAAGTGACAACATATATGTTGACAAATTATTGCATTTGTATATAACAACCACTAAAGGGAAGCCGCACTTTTGTATAATAAAACGTAAGAGAATGCGAGATATAAAGTCACAGCTTAAAGGACTCCAAACCTGTTTCAGCTTAAATAGGGTATAACCACAACAAAACATGGTATATTAGTATACGGCAGGTGTGTCAATGTGGATAGAGTCCCAGTATCCGAAATAAACGCAACCCTGTCCGAGCATTGTCCGTGGCAAATTATGGATGTTAATTGACACGTTTCCATTAATTGCGAAACTAATGCTGCGTTAGATGAATTTGCTACCTTACGCAATGATTAGCTTATACTGAAGACATATACTTATTCAAAATTCATGGTATCCTTAAACTGTACGGAAAGAGGAAGAAATTTTATCAAATACAGTTGAACTGGAGGTGATGCACGCAATTGATTGATTCATCCATTACTTCACATAATCTCAACATTTACCTTTCTCTATTTCGTTAAGTCTTTTAATATTTATATAAAGTGATGTTCATTCGTGGAAACTTGAGAAGAATATGAGAAAGAAACGTCTCCTGTAATTGATAATATTTCTTTTTCTTTTTATACGTCGAAATGCTACTATAAAATTAATTGAGGCTCGCGTTCAAAATAATATGACCAAAAGCTTGTTCGTTCTTGTCCGCGGAAAATTCCAGACCATATATATATATATATATATATATATATAAGTTATTATGAATATATTTTATCAACTTGAACTTCAATTTGGTAAAATACTAGTTACGATCTTGCTATTTTGCCACATTCTACCTTTAATAAAGAAGGTGCAAGACACATTGTTTAGAATAGATCCGGAGATTGAAAAATCAATGTTTTATACCGCTTATAAGTACGAATGTTTGAAAATTATTAGTGTTCCTGGAAATGATGTATTATTTTGCTATTTTTCTATGCTAACTCAGAATGGTTTTATTTAAATAAAACTGTAGGATTTCTGTAGTAAGCGTAATAATGGCTCTGTGTGCAGAATTGAATTAATTTTCGTACTGTGATTACTTGCATTTTGTACAGATTTGGGAAAGGAAAATTTGAGTTCTAAACTAAAGCCTACAACTAGCGAAGTGAACAATTCAGAAAATCAATTATGCGGGGACACATCCACTTGCAGTGGGATGCGTGTGTGCAGTCCGTGTTGCCATCAAACCAACGAAGGTAGGACCAGATTTTTGCATGTATTTGTAAAAACAGTTTCAAATAAAAATAAAATTAAATATTTCACATTGTTGCCTATTAAAAACAGTCGTATTATAAACTTTTAATTTAGAAGGATATATCTAATTTCGAACTTTTATAAGCGAGAAATGTATTACCTAAAAAATTTTGAGTTAAGAAATTCATTTGGCTAATGATTTTTTTCGAAGACTTCGCGATTCCAAGACAAATTTTCAATATTGTGATGATGCTCTGTAGAATATAATTCTTTATTATAGTATTCCGCTGTGACCTGGAAGATTTATATTCTCCTTTGTGAGGTTAATTTGTCTATCGCCGACATCGATTTCTTATATATATATATATTGATCGTTTCTATTTTCACCATTTTTTAAAAAGTAAGAACAAAACAACGTACTCCATGGAATAACATTTATTAATAAATCTTATTTCTACCAGTATCTACAGCCATTGTTCTGGATTCGTTAGTATATTTGTTCATCCAATCCAAATGTACATGTGTTGTAACCAATCTCCTCTTCGTTATGCTGGCCTTTGCTTTGCGCAATTTAGACCACTGCTTTTGCGCAATTTAGACCACTCCTTTTGCGTAACGTCATTTGGTGTGTCATCGCTTTCATTGTAATTGCGTCCGTAATTGATGTATGTGTCGTATTTTGCGAAGCGTTGGCTATTTTTAAAGGCATGTCAGTTATGTCTTTGTTCCGGTCCAATTTAATTTCTTTTTGAATTATTTTCTGCACGTTTAAGCAGGGCTTCAGCTTATTAATTGCAATAGCTTCAAAAGCCAGAAGCATTTTCTCTGTTTTTGCCTTGTAGAGAACTGAAAAATTGTTACTACTAACAGCATGACCTGTGAGTAGTACATGCTCGCAAATTGCTGATTTTTGTGCAGGAGCTGCACCCCTCTTTAACAGTTTTTGAGGGAGATGCTGATTTATTCTAGTTTCGAGCCTCTTTTTTGATCTGCCAATGTACGGAGCGTTGCAGGTACATTGAAATTTGTATACAGACAAAGGTGTTGACGTCACAGAGAGGCTATCTTTTTCATTCGTGCGCATCAGTTTTGTTGTGTTGAACACCACTCTCACCTGTATTGATGGAAACTGTGCTTTTGTCGCTCGAATTACTTTTCGTTCGAAGATTTCCGCAGGCAGATCACCTCCAAAGGGAACACTAAGCGTTACTATCTGGGGAGTTTGATTTTCCTCCAAATTGGCCTCGATTTTGTTGCGTTGCCTCAAGTTGTATTCGATGAACCAGTCCGGATAGCCATTATTTCTCAACGCTTCGCGAAGCAAATTTAGCTCTACTTCAATGTTGTGCGGTGAACAAATCCTGCGTATTTGTGTGCCCAAATTTATTCTTAGGTTCCTTTTGTACGCCCTTGGCACACTACTCATATAATGGATATATTGTCCAGTCCAGCTTGATTTCATGTGAACTGACCTTGAGAGGGTATCTAATTCATCTCTCGTTATTCCTACATCTAGGAAGGATAAATATCTGTCTTTTTCTTCTTCTATTGTAAACTTGATTGCCTGGTCTACCTTGTTTATGTGATGTTGTACTGAATTTGTATCTTCATTCTTTTCAACGACCATGAAAGTATCATCAACGTAGCGCACGTAAAAATGAGCTCCATTGATAAATGGTTTTAAACCAGTTGTTTATAAATGGTGCATGTATATGTCTGAGACAACGCAACAATATCGAGGCCAATTTGGAGGAAAATCAAACTCCCCAGATAGTAACGCTTAGTGTTCCCTTTGGAGGTGATCTTCCAGCGGAAATCTTCAAACAAAAAGTAATTCGAGCAACTAAAGCACAGTTTCCATCAATACAGGTGAGAGTGGTGTTCAACACAACAAAACTGATGCGCACGAATGAAAAAGATAGCCTCTCTGTGACGTCAACACCTTTGTCTGTATACAAATTTCAATGTACCTGCAACGCTCAGTACATCGGCAGATCAAAAAAGAGGCTCGAAACTAGAATAAATCAGCATCTCCCTCAAAAACTATTAAAGAGGGGTGCAGCTCCTGCACAAAAATCAGCAATTTGCGAGCATGTACTACTCACAGGTCATGCTGTTAGTAGTAACAATTTTTCAGTTCTCTACAAGGCAAAAACAGAGAAAATGCTTCTGGCTTTTGAAGCTATTGCAATTAATAAGCTGAAGCCCTGCTTAAACGTGCAGAAAATAATTCAAAAAGAAATTAAATTGGACTGGAACAAAGACATAACTGACATGCCTTTAAAAATAGCCAACGCTTCGCAAAATACGACACATACATCAATTACGGACGCAATTACAATGAAAGCGATGACACATCAAATGACGTTACGCAAAAGGAGTGGTCTAAATTGCGCAAAAGTAGTGGTCTAAATTGCGCAAAACAAAGGCTAGCATAACGAAGAGGAGATTGGTTACGACAAATGTACAGTGGGATTGGATGAACGAATATACTAACGAATCCAGAACAATGGCTGTAGATACTGGTAGAAATAAGATTTATTAATAAATGTTATTCCATGGAGTACGTTGTTTTGTTCTTACATTTTAAAAAATGGTGAAAATAGAAACGATCAATATATATATATAGAAATCGATGTCGGCGATAGACAAATTAACCTCACAAAGGAATTATGAATTTGCGACTATTAAATCATTCGTTAGCATACTGCGAATTCCCCCACTCATGATTCGCAGCAGGTTACTGCGAAAGGTAACATGTATAGGCCCACCCACACACACACATACACACACACATTTATATATATATATATATATATATATATATATATATATATATATATATATATATCATAAATCCTTTTTCGCAGATTTCAGACGAATTAAATGAGAGAACACCTATGCAACAAATAGTCGCATTTGACCTTTCGCTGGAAACAACAACGTCACTTTGTGCGACCTAATAAAGGAAAACGTCACTAGTTTCCTATAAACCACTTTTTGCACAATGTTATCAAATTAACAAAGAAAGCGTGCATTCAAACTTCAAAGAACTATTCTTGCTTAAATTCCCGGATGCTCTTATGGAAAGCTGTTTTGTTTTTATTCTGGCTGATATTTTAATGTACCATATTGAGGAAAAGATCCTGAAAAACATAAGAGCTCATCTATGGAACACGCCAATGTGGTCGATGCACAAATTGATTTCACCTTAGAGATTGAAAAAGACAACAAATATTTCTTCGCAAACATTTAAAACTCTCGAGAATGTAATTATGATTTAGCAATGGCACTACACACGTGATCTAGTTTTCTCGCAAAATTAACTCAAATCAACAGCGATATGTCAAAATACTTCAAGAATTCCGACAACAAAGGGTAGACATGCTTGCCCACAGATACACCTATACTTCACCGCAAATTTATCATTATAGAACAGACACCATGCTATATATTAGTATTGAATTGTACACACAGGTTGCGCGGACAGTGATAAAATTATTTATATTAAGCTAGCAAACTTGATCAAAGTAATTGACCTCAATTAAATATCGTTTAATTATACTAATGTTCAATTCTAATCCAATTCCACGGGTAGCTTTGTATGTGTAATATGATGAAATATTGTGGTTGGCTAGTTGTAACTTTAAGTCTAAAGAGATGCAATACAAACTCTACGTAATGCAAAGGCTGACCAATTTCATAATTTGGTGTAGAACTGACGATTAGGTGTAGCGTGCGACAGGGTAGCGCAGTGGATAGAGTCACAGACTCCAAAGCAGACGTTCAGATGCTCGAGTCATGCATGTGGCAGAATCTGCAGTATAAACTAGGTTTTGTAACGTGGTATCTTTTATAAAGTGCCAGATTGGGGATGGCTAGCTGGAAATTAAGAGCTAAAGGGATGCTATATATGCTCTACATAAAGGAAAGGCTAACCAAGAAACATTAGTTTGTATATAGTTGAAAATTGTATGTAGTGCGTGACGGGTTGCCTCAGTGGTTAGAGCATCTGATTCCGAAGCACACGTGCCCAGGTTCGAGCCGTGTCCGAGGCGAATTCTGGACTGTATTGAAGAGTTCCCAATTAGGACGAAACCGATCTACTGGATGAATTGCCTTTTCCACACTATACAATAGTTAGTTTATAATGACAAATGTATGTTTATAATGGGTCAGGTGTTTATATCAAGTTCGCAACCTTGACTAATAAAGTAACTGTTATCTCCGCCCGCACCACCAATGTTCGTTTGATTAGATTGGCTTTTAAATTTTAATTAAGGCTAGGTGTGCATAATTGCTCTCTTACTTGAAGCCTATAGCAATCCATCGGGAAACATAACATTTTTTTCCAGTATTGACATTTTCATGTGGCCTTCAAGGCTTTAGACGAAATGATTCTTAGTTATGGTATAATAAATAGTGGCTTAAATATAAAACTAAATTTTGACGTAAAATTAAAATTGACATTGCCTCAATGAAACATAAATTTGTCATAAAATAGAAACATAATAGTTTACAGAGTGAATTCACCATTTTTTGAAACAGAGAAAACTGATGCTCCTGGTGAAAATCAAACAGCAACTATGTATCCAAGTAACAATTTGGACGCAGTTCAACAAAATGAAAGTAAGCCAAACTCAATGCTCCATTTGACCAATGGTGAGGAGTTTACTACTCAGAAAGACCAAACAGCTCCAAAAGCTTTGGTTAGACTCCCTGAATACTTACGTAGAGTCCGACCTGTTGATAGCCTAGCAACTGCGCAACATAATCTGGATTATCAATGTAAAGAGGTACCGGTGCGACAAGTAAAACTAGACCGATTCATTAGCATGCAGAGGATACGCCATGTGCAAACTGGTTGTGGCATCAGTCCACCAAATGGGCATTTGGATTTTGGCATAATACGTGAAGGTCAACAAGTTGAGCGCACTGCACGACTCTACAATTGGGGTAACGAGCCGGCTTTCTTTAAAGTGGATCAGAAGTCGCTACGTGGAACCGGAATTAAGGCTGTTTATCAACCAGGTGCTATACCTGCCGGTAAGTTACTGTATATGTGACAAAACACATCGTCTCAACAAAACATAGTTCTTTTCAAGGCAGGGAAATCCTTAGTGTTAACATTTCTCGTGTTTGACTCAGAATGAGTTGCATACGAGTGTTATACCCATATTGTATCAATTTCAATTGATTTTCGATCCCGACAATTGACATAGGTGTTTCATTCATCCCTCTCTACGATTTAGCAGTATAAACAATTACAATTGCCTTACATTATGTGAAATAAATTAAACATAATAATTTATTACAAATTATAATTCAAATTGGACCATTAAAAATTTATCTACATTCAACGTGGACGAGTACTCTGTTGAAATAATGAAAATACAAATTTTACGCTTGACACAATCACAGAGGTGTACTCAGTAACCTGTATTTGATTACAATTAAAAATTTTATTAGGTAATAAAAGAAATTATTGTTCGTTATTGATTTGTATGCAGAGAAATATGTCGGATTCTATTGTATATATATATATATATATATATATATATATATATATATATATATATATATGTATATGTGTGTGTATATATGTATATATTTCTAATTAGGAATAAAAAACACATTAATAACAAAGTGGATAATGGCCATTTATTTCTAGAATACTAAACACTATAAAATCTTTCATTTATATACATTGTAAATTGAAGTTTAGTATTTTCAAAATAAATTGTCATTATCCACTTTCTTATTAATGTATATAACAACTAAATACTGCTTGTTGCGGAGACCTAATATATATGCAAGTATGTATAAGTGTTGCGAACCTAGTAACAAATTAGTTCAGTTTTGACCAGAAGGATAAACCAAAGACAGCATGATCGGAAATTATAATCTCAGGCACATTCGCTTCGTGCTTACTGGCGACTCATCAGTAGGAGCCGGTATTACGCCCTTTTAACCACTTTAAATTTGTGTAAGGAATATAGGATAATAGGACGGTACAATCTCTAAAACGAATGTATAAACCTATTCTATTGAAGCTAACATCATATAAAGTCTCGAAAATGCGACTTCCGGGCTAACTCATTATATAAAATATTTTTTCCCAATGTAGTTTATCGTTTCACTTTGTTGGGCAAATTTGTGTTTTTTGCACATGGTAACATCGCCAGTATGGATTGCAAAGTTGAATGCTCAAACTGTTTTGAAAATTCTGTCACCGTTTGCGCCTCTGTTATTTCATCTTCAATTTGTTGACAATCCAATTGAGTGTTTGTTGATTCTAGTCAAGAACCTGTTCGGTCTTGCCTGGATAATAGTAAATTGTTGTTGAACTTTGTTATTCTTGGCCGGTCGATAAGAATATCATGTTGATGAATCATTTGAATATTTAGGTCTGGTGCTTGTTGTTTTATATAAAGGGCTTCATAAATAATTAATAATTTTTCTGATTTTGCTTTATGTATAATTGAGAAATTGGTCGAATTGACTGGGTGCCCCGTTGCCAATATATGATCGGAAATGATAAAGGCTCTTTATTTCTTGAATACTAAACATCGCTCTACAATCATTCATTTATATACATTCTGGGTTTTCAATTGTTTATGCTAGTGGTAACAAATCTGACTCACCTTTACTTCTATTTCTTTTTTGGCTGATTGGTAAGTGTGTATACGTTTGTGTCTGTGTGTGCCAGTTTGCATGAAACGTTCATTCTCGCTGTATTGCAAAGTGATGTCTGAGATCTGGTCATTATTGTTTTGATGGCTTGAGAATTAACCATTTGTGCGCGTTGTTCGCTGTTACATGTACGAGTGATATTTTTCCCAGTGTAGTTTATCGTTTCACCTTGTAGCGCAAATTTGTGTTTTGCACATGGTTACTGCGCCAGTGTGGTTTGCAGTGTTGAACGCTCATATTGTTTGGAAACTTCTGTCAACTTCATTATGCGCCTTTGTATATATATATATATATATATATATATATATATATATATATATATATACCGAGTTGGTAAAGGATACTAACACGAAACGAACTAAATTTAGCACGAAACAAACGTGCATGAGATTATATTTCCCGTTCATTCTGTCTTTAGTTTATCCTTCTGGTCATAACTGAACTAATTTGTTACTAGGTTCGTAACACCTAATACATACTTGCATATATATTAGATCTCCGCAACAAACAGAATTTAATTGTTATATATTGATTTCAATGTTGTCATGCCTACCGCCAAATGTGGTAACTGATATTCTAAATTTCGGTTAACTATGTAATAAATTGATATCCATCATGTTGGTACTATGTACCGACTCGGCAACTATGGTGTTAGTTCTATGTACTTTTTGGTATTATAATGATGATATAGGATTCTGACACAATAGCCATAGTGTTAGTATCATTTTCAGACGTGATATATATTTTATATAGAGTGAATTAGCGTGGAAGTCGCATTTTCGAGACTTTCTTTGATGTTAGCTACTAAGTTTATACATTCGTCTAGACGATTGTACTGTCCTATTATCCCACATTCGTCACCCAAAAATATAGTGGTTAAAGGGCGTAATACCGGCTCCTACTGATGAGTCGGCAGTAAGCACGACGCGAATGTGCATGAGATTATACTTTCCGTGCCTGCTGTCATGGGTTTATCCTTCTGGTCACAACCGAACTAATTTGTTACTAGGTTCGCAACAACTAATACATACTTACTTCTTATAAATGGGTATTTATTTATAATTCGAGATATACTGCCTAATATTCAGAAAGAGTGACATTATATATATATATATATATATATATATATATATATATATATATATATATATTCATTATTACTTAAAAATTTGCCTCAGGTTTAAAGGAAATTGTATGTTATTTAGTGATTTCCATGCGAGAAATATATCAGATTTTAATAAACATATATATATATATATATATATATATATATATATATATATATACATTTTCAGTATTAAGTAAACATTACATCAGGATTTAAAGGAAATTAATTCTAGTTAGTGATTTATATGCAGAGGATTTATGTCAGATTTTAGCAAGTACACCCTCAAATATATATATATATATATATATATATATATATATATATATATATACTCTTCTCTCAAACTATCCACTTAGCCATCGTTAACGCAATGCGTATGCAATTTTATATACTTTACCTGTTGATGTTTCATTGTTTAGCTTTTCCGTCTTTTTCAACCTGAAAACTTAACCATTCATCGGTGGTTATATATGATACAACTGATTTGATTTTTCACAATATCTAAATTGCAGCATCGGAAAATTGATTTTACTTTTAGAATGCAGCACATTTTGGTCAAACATGGGCCAATTCCTTTTTTCTTCCCATAGACATTAATAATTTTCGGATTTGACCGCATTTTTCTTGTGCGGGACAATTGTTAGCACTCATAGGTCGGCAAAATCTTGAAACTTTTATCTTTTCAGATGATGTAATTTTTGGCCTCAGTTGATGGGTTCTCACTTGTCCCTTCTCCTATAAGCCTTCAATTAGCTGATTGTCTGAAAGCGCTTTAGGATCAACTCTATAGAGTATTATTCTATCATTTTGACAAGACCGAATACGGAAGTTACACTAACTAAATCGTTTTTCCGCTCAGTACACATTTATACTCAGATCCTATATGAATTAGTTTCTGTATTAAAATATCGTATATATCTATATATATAGATAAACATATAAGCAACTATGTGGGTTACTCCCACATCTTTTATAAATATCTATATATCTAAATATAACTATACCTACGTGTATACACTATATATATATCAGCAATCTTTTATATTTTAATTTTATTTTTACTTATATATTTGTACCCACATCTTATAAAATATCCATTTATACATATGTCCACACGCTATCTATGTATATATATAGATAAGCATATAAGCAACTATGTGGGTTCATCCCACATCTTTTATAAATATCTATATATTCATCATATATCTATATATATATATATATATATACGTGTATATACCATATATATAATATGAATCTCATACAAGCAACACTGTGAGTCCCTCAACGAATAAATTTTATCAGTAAAACACTTTTTATATATCTATTTTATTGTCTATCTATATACTTCTATATATATATATATATGTAGATATATGTATCTATAAGCAGTTGAAATAGGTTCTTTTTATCGATTTCCTTCGTATAGGAACTTTCGGACCACGGTTGAATTGCTTCAGAAGCAACTTTATTTGAACACCATATTGAATTCTCATTTGTTTCTGAGCTTTCTTTATCTATATGACAAGAGTTAAATTACCATTCTTCTCAAAGAAAACTGGTCATCTCATTAAAATGATATTTGGCATCCATAATGGCAATACCTGAGCGTTGTCTGGCTTAATTAAAATAATTTCGTTGTTGTTATGTAATTATTTATTAGATTTTATGCGCATCGATGAAATTGAATCAATTTTTTCACACATTAAAATATTCATGGTCTCAGGTTTTTCTAGAGTGTAAAAATTATATTTCCTAATTAAATATCCTTGAATAAACTCTATAACGCCTTGTTAGTTTTATTACTGACTGGTTCTTTCTGACTAACGATCTACAGAATTTTGATCCAAGAAATAAAACATCTTCCTTTTTATTTGATAGGATAAAAAAATAGTTGAAAATAAAAGCCTCAGGGTGTTCTGAACTTGCAAATTTTTAAATTATACTTCGGTCATTTTGTGGATTTCATAGACGTTTGCACTCATAGGATAAATTGCATCATATATAAAATATAACCAATAACAAAAAATCAGTAAAGTCGAAATCATCGCCAGGTCGATATATACTCATTTAACTTTTAAGGAGAGATCATCATGCAAAATAAATAATCGACAAAGCTGGTTTTTGTCTAAACAAACATACAATGAAATCTTTTCTGTTATATATTGTGAACAACGTCGGTTATGTGGATAACTGGGCAATATCATATGCTAACCTTAGCAAAATTTATATATATATATATATATATATATATATATATATATATATATGGTTCAGGATGTATATAAGGATTTAGCGAAAAGGTGCAAACCCGTTGTGTATACGATGGACTGTATTTGATATATTATGTTATTTCAAGGCAATACTGATAGGATATTTTTTAAACCTGGCGTAAAAATTTAATTTCATATAGCAATATATTAATTTTAATCAAATTGCATTGTAAAGCGTCATCCTGTAGCGCACGAAAATATCTGTTGAACGTCAATTTTTAAATAACGTTTTTTGTTGTTGTTGTTGTAACATTTGTTTAAATTTATTTTAAATATGAATAACGTAGTGTTTTGTGATAGCGCGTTTAGGTCAAACCTTTGTTGCGGGAGATTTAATTAAAACGATAAGAAACTTCGATTTCCGAATTATATTAAATTTGACAAAAACATTAATTTCCGTACGAAAGCAGTCATCTGCCTACACAGCGTAACACATAAATTCATGCCAAAATTTGTGTCATTGTTTTAGCAAAACACATAAACGTCCTCGTGTCAACAGTCTGCCTAGAAACAAAATCCGCTTGCTACTGCTTAAATTTTGGAATTACCTTTAACATTAAAGATATCCCTGCAAACATAAAAGAATGACTGTGTATTTGATTTCCTGTATTGCTCAAATGTAAATGAGGTAGACAACTCGGTTTACCTATTTAAACCAACATGGAAATTTTGTAAAATAATGTACACATTTTTAAATATTAGAATTATTATTTATTGAGCAAAAGAAAATCTTACTTGGAACTTCGTGTGTCTTACAAATGATTATAAATACATAAATGTAGATTTTCGTTCGAAAAAATTGATGTGTGCATTACCCAAACCATAACCATCTATTCATCTTACCGAGCTGATAATATGCTTAAAGGTATGCGAAAAATATGTCTGGCTAGCAAGATAGTCAGATAGATTCACCATTCCAAGTGAGGCTCAACAAGGACCGGGTATATAATTTCAACGAGCTTTGTCTGTGCCGCTTTGTGCACAGCAACGATCTTCATGTTGTTGTTGGAAAAGCATCTGCTCCATCTTGCTAACTTCTATTTTGGCCTTCTGGAAATTGTTTTCATAATTCAACAACAGATTAGTGTATTACTTTAAATCAAGGCTGCGATCGTGATATGGATACTTGGCCCATTAAATACATCACTTAGTCAGTATAAACTAGGCATTTTATAGTGTAGCAAAGGCAATACATCCAACAGACCTGTTTCGTTCTTATTGGGAACTCCTCACGTACTGCCCAGAATTTGCCGCAGACAGGGCCCAAACTTCGGAACCTCTGCTTTAGAATCTGTTTCTCTAACCCCTGAGCCACGCTGGCGCTTGCTTTCGATAAACACTTACTAATGATTCTTCATTAGCCTTTACACTAAGCATTTATGGTATCGCTATGCACATAAAGTTTAAACGAACCACTCAAAAGCTGTGAATATAGGCGAGACATTACACTATCTGTGGAAGTGTTAAAAGACTGAACATTTATACAATTATACGTATTTTGATTGCGCGGGCGGTGATAACAATTATTTAAAGTGATTTTTCTATCTTCATATTAACACCAGTTCTATTATATACATAATTATATTTAGAATAAAAAAGCATTGTATAACGTTGAAAAGGAATTTCCTCCAGTAGACCGGTTACGTCCTCATTGAGAACTGTTCACGCAATTTACAGCATCTGTAGAATGAACAAGAATATGTTCGTGAAAATTGAAAACTTAATCCCGAATTTGTTTGAAGTTAATTAGACTAGCAGCCTTAGTGTAATCTTACCTTATTAATAAATATCTTTTCCAATATGCAAAATTCAATAGACTTCCAGTATATTCAAATATATAGAGTATTTTTACCGAGATATATTTGTTTTCTTAAGTAAACATAAAATATGTTATCGCATTTAACGGCTAGATTTGTAGAATATTTCGTATTCAGTGAGGTTAATTAATACTCTTTGGTAATCGTTTAAAAAAATTAATTTTGTGTTACAGATTCGCTTCATATATTCAAATGGTATATTGTAGAAAATACTTGTTATTTGTCATTACTTTAAATTCAGTTATTTAAAGAATAACTGGGACAAATACATCAATAGATAAATTTTCCTAATTTATAGTCAGTCTATTGAATCCTTTATAAAATAACTAATTCTGATATAGCTAAAAGGTTCTTTCAAATTTTTTGAACACTTAAAAAATTTGAATCCTTTGATATTTATTCGTTATCTACTTTGGGCTGTTAACCAAAGTTTTTGGGTTTGTATGCCCGAGTATTTGGAAGAACAAGAATTGTATACTGAGTAAATCCTTGGTGATTTTTATGTTGTTTCGATGGTTTTTCATTAACACCATTGGAAATGTAGAAGTGGTAATAGAGCGATTTCGTATTTGAAAATTTTCCTGGCAACTGCTGACCTGTGCCTGCTTGGAAGTTATGATTTAAGCTATTTTCTAAATTAAAAAAATTTAACTGTTATATTTCGGACAAAACATTAGTTTGTGAATTTTCATGCATTCCAGATAACTGTGTGAACTATATTATGAACTAAAAGTCAGATTTTAGCTTTGGAATAGAAAATAAAGATGACAATATATTAGCATTTAAGGGAGAAAAATTATTGGCGCTTGGCATAAATCTGAATTTTACATTTAAGCAAGTATGGTCCCAGTTAAATGGAATTATGTTTCGTTGGATCATTTTCAAATAGGCCATTACGAATGCGTTTGCTTGTTTGAATTGGTTGACAAATAATTTTATTATCAAATTTGCTCACGACAGTTCATAGCTGTGAAAACACTTAATGATGTATTAAACACTTGTGTGAACGATGCATATCAGATAGGAAATTTGTGTTAATTCGCGTAAAAGGATAAAAATTTAGAGGCACTTTAGATTGAAAAGACGGATTTAGTTGGGCGTTGGCTTTCAAATATTTTGCAACCCACTACCTAAGTTTAAAATCAAACTTAAAACGAAAATTTAAAAATTTTTATTTGAAATTTGTTTGGAATGTGGGCAAATTTATTTAGGCATTTGCCACCAGAACTTTATTAGAATTATGTAACTTTTGCCATTAACATGATTAGTCGCGCAATCAAAGTGACAAACAAAACCCGCTTTACTTTTTCTATTAAAACAAGGTGTGCATAAGAACCACGATATTTTAAGGTTATTGCCAAAAGTGGACTTTTGCCTGATCACAGCGTGCAAAAACCATTATTTAATGGGCTGTATTTATCATTTCGAATTATACTATACCCATCTCGCGTGTTAATGAATGAAATGCCGAACTAAATTTCTAGGTTCCGCAAATTCAAACAAATTATCGGCCAATTAATGCATTCTGTACTAGTTCTATTAGCGCATAGTAGATTTTTTTTAAATATTCCCCACTCTTTGACAAACTGCATTTGGTTTTTTTAAGTTAATTTATCCTTGTTGCGGAGTATTGATAGATTTGCATTTGCGTTTCAGGTAATGTGTACCTAGTAAAACGAGTGTAAAGTTAAGTCGAAAAGTATTTACTAACGTTAGCATGAACTAATGGAAAAATCTTAATTATCCACGTGTGTCATGCTTACCGCCAAAATCATCAGTGGGAGGCGGTATGCGTCAGTACGTGGGTCATTGTAACAGTATAATTTCCTATATGAATATATAGTCAAGAAGTATTGAGAGTAACTGCATGTGACGTGTTCTGCAATACGACTTCAAATCAAATTCATCGCATATAATACATAACGAGTATTTAAATGTTACTAGCAGAACGGCTTTTGAGATATCGAGCGTGTACAGAATACAATTCATTTAATTTTATTTTTCATCTGAGTATCGATTGCGGATTTAACGAAATGCTTTTCTTGATTAGACGACATGGTAATAATTTGCATTATTTTTTTTCGAACAAATATTTTAGCTTTAGTTTAGTGATTTTGTGTGTGCAAAAAATATTTATTGAACTAATAATTATGCCGTGAACACGTGAAAACTGAGCGAGTTAGCTTTTTGCTAATACACTTCTTTTTATATACACAAGTCCTTTTTAAAGAAATCAAATAAAAGTCATTCACTTTCATCCAGAAGTTATTTTTCGATGTCTACACACTCATTGTCTTGTTGCAAGGCCGCGATTTGCGCACGCGGGTTTTCGCTTTGCATTATCAGTTTCGCAAAGATTCTATTGATCCCTATTTCCAAGTGCACATCGATTTTGTCTTCCTTTAGGCTGGGTGCAGATTCGTCCCTTTCTTCCGAAGGCTTCAACATCGTTGATATTAACCACTAAAAATGAGGTTCGATTCGATCTTATTTGACTGGCAAAGTTTCGGGGCCTACTTTCCGGCTCCATCATCAGGCCACTATACACAGCACAATACTCACAGTAACAGATTCAAACAAATGTGGTAACTCGTTCCCAAACAGTTTTATTTATATTATTATTTTTTTTTGACTCACCAATATTCTTAAACGAAGAATTTGTCTCAGTAACTAAACTTATTATATGCATATGTATAGAGTGCATGAAAACCCTTACTCAACAACTAAATCTATCTATTTATCAATATGTATATATATATATGTATATATATATATATATATATATATATATATATATATATATACTCAAATTAGCAGGCCAATCGTTACCTCAGTATAATTACAGCTATCTAAAATTCCCTGTATACATAATATTATCACATGGGCAGAATGTTGTAGGAGAGAGAGAAAGTGACGATTATGTTTATCATTACTGTACTGTTACGATGTCATGGTAATTAAAGTTAAAATTCAAAACTGATAAAACGACTAATTTGAATGTTAAATACTGTTTTATATGCGGGGATTCATTTTATATGCAATTGCGTATGAGGTATTGCGCACCTAATAAAAAATTAGTTCAAAATGACCTAAAGAATATACAAAAAACAACCAGTTAAATAGATAGAAAGAGAGTGAATTCCTGAGCGACGCTTAGGTCAAGACTAAATAAAGAGAGAAAGAGAGAGATAGCATGGGTAAACTAGTGGTTCTTAAAACTAATAGTAAGCACATTGCGAAGTTAACCAACTCATAGAAAAAGTTGTATATGCATATATGTTCATATAAATAAAATAAATCATTATACATACATTTATATATATATATATATATATATATTAATTTTTATATTTTTATATATCTATATATATATATATATATAAATTAAGAATGCACTATTAAATGTATATTTTCAATTGTTTTTTTGAGAATGTTGGATATGCAAACCTACTAATAATGGTCAACGCCTATTGGAACGTGTTTAATTACATCTTCTTCTAATAGGCGCCTCGTCTTCTAAGATAATCTTCTATTCTACAAGACCATTTCCTTCCACCCCATATGACGGGAACCATTGTATCAGTCCGAATTAAGAAGACCTAACACATTAAGAGCGTTTATTTGTAGGATTTATTGACTTTAAAACAAAATTGCTTTGCAAAAAACATCATCAAACCAACTTAAAACCGAATGGATTGTAAGCTCGAATATAAAAAATTACAACGTAGGTAGACAATCAGCTGGCTATCATCCATTCGGCAATGACGTACCTGGGCCACACAACTCAAGAAAAAGTGACGGGATTCTTCCAGTTTTATGGTTTCCAACGCACAGTCGGGTTTAATCACTGTGTAACGGTCCCTCATGCCTCGGCCACCTAAGCATTTTTCAATGTCGCATCGATTCATTGATCAACGTATATCAGCATAGATACTTAGTTTGGCCCTGTTGGAAAACCAAAACTTGCACCGACTTGTCCTCATAGTCTTTCTTTTAATTTGCAAGTCCGTGCTGTCTGCCCTTCCAGCTAGAGCGATTACCCCAGTCCCGAGGTCGGGAACTCGCTATACAATGATAAATCAAATGACATTGTTTAATACTTTGCATGCCAAAACATGAGTGATCATTAAAAAACGAATAAACACAGTAATGCGCTCCATACTAGAAACAAAGATGAATCCAGTCACCAGTTTGTGCCATGTGAACTGGAATGGCATAAGGCTTTGTGGCCTAGGCGCGTCGTTGACGAATATAATCCTGAAAGCTGATTACCTATCTTACATTCAATTCGGTTTATGGGAGAACTAATAACTCGTTCGGTCTGGGGTTGATTTGATGAATTTCTTGTATTTAAAAAAAATTGTCTCTATATCCTAATTATAAAACCCGTTATATCGTCAGGTCTTATTCATAGGGACTGGCACAGCTGTTCTAGTCGTATCGGCCAAAGGGAATGTACCTGCAGTATGAAGAATAGAAAATGAGGTCGGGTTGACGAATTGCTTATGGAGCAATTTGTTGTGTTTCAATATGTGTTGATCATTCCACTGCTTACTTTGTTAAAATAGTAATGTTTGGTATGAATTCGAAGCATCTAAACGGACTTCTATTGTATGTTCTTTGATTTGACAGCAATTGATGCTAATCTTGACTAATGAACTACTACAGCAAATGGATAACATTTAAATGATGCTTTATTAATACCTGTCAAGATATTGGAGTAACTTTCACCTATTCAGACCAGTACAAAATTTTTATCCACAAACAGAAATCTGGCCACAATTTGAAAGTATAAAGGTACAATTGGGTATTATTCCATTGCATGTTTCGATTACAAATATCGTCTACGTGCCAACTATTATTTGCAAGGTATGTGATTGTTTTGTAAAAATTGACGCGGCATCAACTATGTGTGACTGGAGCTAGGCCTCAATGGCCTATAATTCTTAACATGGTAATTTGACCATTTGCCTCCATTTTAAAGGAAACAACAAAATCGCGATTCTGAGAAAATAAAACTGTTCAAAAAATGTAAAATTAAACGGCGCACAGGTCAATCAGATATCTCTGAGACATTTTCATAGGTAACATGCGGAGCACGAATTATTTTAATACACTAGTATGAATAATATTGAGGACGTGTTATATAATTTTTCCGACCAAATGCTCTATATAATCTGTTATGGACAAGTTTTCTCTTCACTATTGGGAGGATACATAAACTATTTTTTTTTAAATATAAACCACGCCTAAGGACTCTTTTTTTAAATATATAAATGTACAGCGCTTAGATGCTCATTTGCATTTCTACATAATGCATACGATCAAAGTATAAGATTCCTTTCATCTGTGTATGGAAATATGATATTAATTTGCATATTGCGCATTTTTTTGTAACTGTTGAGAAATTTTCTATAAGGAAGATTTTATACACATTAATAAGCTTTATAATATTTGCTTGTCTCGACTTAGAAAATTTATTTTTCATAATTGTGACCAACTCTGTTCGAATGACCTTTATGCCCGAAGGTTCTATTACAATTGAATAAAGGCAATTTGTATTTTCCATTGAACGGGTAAAAGTTTTTCAAGAAATTGCAATAATCCTTTGCAGTGCAAATAGATGCAGTGTAGATTTGCTGTAGATGTACGAATATAGTAACAATCTTCTTTTTGAATATAAATGATTTTTTTCTATATAGTTGCAAAGTTTGAAGAAAAGAAAATCAAATAAAAAACCTAACTTTAATTAAACATGGGTACCAAATGTACAACATAAACAGGAATTACACTTTTGCAAATCCAATTAATTTGATTCGGCTAGAATTTGTTTATATTATATAGATCTGCGAAGGTTGATCAGTGTAAATATAGTGCATTCAGCAAACAAAAATCATTGTATACCAGATTTTTAAACCCGATTCCAGCATTTGCGCTAACAAATAGACTAAACCAAATAATATTACTATTATATTCAATAAGCTGTATAATAAAATATTAAGCAACGATTTTGTGAAATATTCGCTCTTCAGCTTAAATGTAAAATATGTTTTAGTGGCGGCAAAATTTAGTAGTGTTTGATTCACCTGTTGACTGTCAAAGACCGGTCTTTTCCGCTATATTAATCGGTTTCATAAAAAATAAATAACCGACGATTTTGTTGCTCTTCTGTAGTTACACATGGGGGCGACTTGTAATACATTATATTCATCACTTTGCGATAATTCTTATCCTTATTTCTTTATTTTTAATGTATAAAAAATACGCCAACTTAGCAGCTAGTAACGCCATATTCTCTGAACACTTTAATGTTTTTATTTACACACGTACACTTCTAAATTAAAACGGACATACGCATTCTAGTTTATATATATATATATATATATATATATATATATATATATATATATATATATATATACTGTAATAGGTTTTTTTTCTTAGCAAAAATCGAAAAAATACAATAGGAAGTAAAGCAAACGCGTTGAATAGATAAAAGAAATCTAAATTGTGAATATGTTTTGTTTGATCTGAATATTTTTTTCGTTTAATATTTACTGCACAGAAACTTAAATAACCCGTTGAATATAAATGGTTTTAGACATAGAAGAGGCCATACTACAAACCTTAGTTGGTATCTAACTGAACATTGTATGTAGCATGCGGCAGGGTGGCTCAGCGGTTGTAGCACCAAATTTCCAAGCAGACGTGGTCAAAAACGAGGCATGTCCACGGCAGATTAGTGACAGTACATGATGAGTTCTCAATAAGAACGGAACTGGATTTGCAGATGAATTGCCTTTTCTACTCTACACAATACTTAGTCTTAATTGAGAAATGTGTGCACATAATGGGTTCAGTGTTCATTTCATAACTTTCATGAAAAATAAAATTATTTGCCCAGAAAACATATCCGAGGAAGATTTAAAGCATTTGAAGACCGTCTTCCAAATGCAAATCTTTATTGGTTATTTTATTGAGGTTAACAGAAGACGTCGCACTGTAAGAGAAGAGCTAACCGGATACGACACTTAAGGGGAGATTGCCCAGGATCAATAAAGAGAAGATGAATAAAACAAATCTCAAGAACAAATTTTCAATTCATATGCTTAACATCACGCTCAACGAACGCTAAATAATAACTGCACGTTTGAAAAAATGAAGCGTTTTTTATGTTTTTATGTTTTTTTTTAATTGTGAGCAATTCAAGGTTTTACGCCATAATTTGTTAAATACCAGAAATATTTTCATCTGTTTTTTCCTCGGAGTATCCAAAAATGGAATTTAGTTGATATTGAATAAATTTTCTGTGTATATTATGCTTAAAAAATTCGATCAAACTTTGTAGGCCGATCAATTAGACGGTCAACAACTAGATTGGTAAAATATTGAGATATGTATTAAATTACTAAGAGAATATATTAGCAAATTTCTTTATGCTGACAAATTAAAAAATCATTCACTGTGGAATATGATGTCTGTTTTAGATCACGATGCTTATTAACGAGGCATTGATAGAGTCCAATGTAAATTCCATTGGAAATACCCTAAAGGCACATAATTAAATCAACGTAGGAAAATCAATCCGTTGGTAGGATAATTAAGAGAATTTAATTATTTAGCAAATATTTGGAAATCATTTCATTTAAAATGTGTTAGTCCAACTAAACTTATTTTAAATTATTTTTTCTGTTATCAATGAAAAATATTTCTTGTATTTGACGATAATGTAAATCATTAGAACAAATTTATGTGTGCTAATTTTTATGGGAATAATATTTAGCTAGGGAAGACAGCCAGATGCAGTTGAATTTAAACTTTTATATCTATTTTAATAATGTAAATACATGTTGAAATCGGTTTAATTTTGCATACGTTTGATACATACATTAGTCAATTAGCGTATTTATCTATTTCATTCACTAACAAATTGAAAAAAAACTTTATAATATAGCACGTCTACAAAGCAAAGTTACAACTTTGGGGAAAATATGATATGCAAGTCAATGAAGTGGCGATGGGCAGTTTTTACGGTGTCTAAAGGCTGATACAATTATGTTACATTTGAAAGCTTTAAAACCTCAACATGTAATTAAAAATTATTGCCGTTCAAATGGGAAGAATGTTCATCATTAATTCACTATCGGTAGCGAAGATATAGAAATAAACGAAATATTTGGGGGGTTTTATTGCCTGGACTGTGATATACAGTCTACTTTGCTTTCCCTTATATATATATATATATATATATATATATATATATATATATATATATATATATATATATATATATATAGCGAAAGCTGCAAAAACTTCATTTTCGTGACTGCCAAAAGAATTGTGCAGCCGACACTTCCAAGCCAAATAAATCTTATGCGGATCTACTAGAGGTGAAAGTTTCATATTCAATTTTTTCTTTATACACAAATTGCTACTTGATCCACGCTCACCAGTTTGCTGTCTTGGTCTGATGACGATCATGAATAGTCGGAAAGCGTCTATAGGTAGTACGTAATGTACATCCAGTAACCAGGCGCTGTTTTTTGTTCAGAAAAAAAATGATACGCAATTTATCCTACAGAATGAAACAAATCTTTTATGATAAAGTTCGGTACCAAGTATAAACGATGCACAAAAGAGCTTCAATAAGATACAGATCCACAAATTATGGAAAAGTACAAAAACAGTGAAGCCATACCCAATGAAAAGGCGACATATATTAGTTTACCTTTTTAAGGCAACGCATCATTAAAATTACGTATTCGATGAATTTTAAAAGCAGTGACTTCTCGGATCCATAATACGCAACATATTTTTCTTTATACAAAGAATAAACACACTGCAATCGAAGAGCCCAATAATGTTTATTAATATAAATGATCTTGGCGGTCACAGCTTAATGTAGTTTGGATTGACAGATTATTGAAAATGCAAATCCACCAACACTACCGATTAAACACGGCAAGCAAAGAAAAGAACATTATGGCAATAACTATACATGTAGTTTGTTTTAAAAAATCACACTCCCGGCCATGTGGATTTCTTGATGTTTTAAAAAACAGGAAACAAATAGGAGTTGCGCACTGCGGAAGATGTCAGTTAGATGAACAATATAAGTTTGTCAATTAAATAGAATACACACTGCTGAAATTCACCATCGCATGTGTATGTTTCCTACTTTATTTGAATTCTCCATATTGTGTTCGTTTATATAAATGGTGTGTGCTCCCATTTCAAGTTAGTCACTTTTATTTTCAAAATTCAAAGTTAAAATAATCAAAAGTCGACATTTTGATTTATATTGTATAGAACTGCTTTATTAAAAAGTTACGTTTTTGTAAACAATGTCTCTCAAAAATTACATTTTTCATTTTAATAAAGGCAATTTTCTGAATAGAGCGCCTATTTACTTTAAAATAAACCCGTACTCATGAAATTTAAACTTGTGTTTTTGGTATTAAATATAAATCCTTGTATTAATTATTATTTCTTGCTTTCGCGATACATTGTAAATAACAAATTTTATTGTTTATATTGTTAGTTTTCGTTACGGAAATTGACTCCATTGCTTGAATTCTTATCGTTATAATAAAATATTTTCGTTATAATACCATCATGCGTTATTTGTATAAATTTATATTGACAGTATATTTTCAATTGAGGGGTCACTATAGCAATGGAATACCACTGGCAAAAATATTCTCACCTTCTTGAACTTTAATTCATGAAAGTTTTAAACATTTAATGATTTTTTTCTTCTAAACGCCTTGAATTTAATTAGCTTAAGGATTATGAATTTTTGTGGCTCTCTATCGAGACATTTATTGGCTATCATGTCTACATTTGCACATATATGTATTCTGTATTTGCCATCTTAACATTGTGACAAACAGGTCTTACACGAGATATTACCTTGCAGCTGTTTCCAGTTTTGGCACGCTCTTCGATCAAAAGTACACGTTCAGTAATTCCAAAGCCTAACCAATTGGAAAAATCGCTCGAACTATTGCCCGATCTTGGTCAATCGAAAGTCCCATATGGTGAACACAGCGGAAAGAAAATTCCCTCATTTCAGCAGAATATCAAATCTATGTCCAATTATAATAAACCCTTGCTAACATCTACGATTGGTGACTCTGGAACACGCTACATTCAAGTGATGGTACCTATTACAACGGATACACACCATTTTCAGCTTTTGGTGACAGCGAGGATCATGCCATCAGAAGACTACGATCGGTTATTGACTACTCTGCCAATTGGTCAAACTCTGAACGCTAATACGAATAGTTTTCAACATAAATATTTGGACAAGACAATTAAAGTTTAATAAAGTAAATAAACGTCTGGTAAAAGAAGATTCGCATCACTAATTTTTTAAATAAGCGAACTGACGATATCATTTTTCATCCAAATTTCACAAACGTACTAGGAATGGCAGTTTTCAAAAAAAAATTCTGTTTTCGAAAAAGCAGAGAAACTCACTTTTGTACTCCACATAGGAAAATTTGTGTTTTACAATTTGTTTTTTTTCTTTGTATTGTCCGTAAAACGAAAAACGGTTACAATATTCCATCCTTTAAGCTTAAAACATTGATCGGTAATATATACGATTATCGTCAAAGTATTTTCTTATCCTTTAGACTTTTGTCACTAAATGCTTTTATGGTATATGTTGCATTATAAGTTGTTAAATTTGTCATTTTTTTCTTTATTACCTCTCAAAGATTTTGTTATTGATTTATGTAACGATAAAATTAAATATGCTTTAAGGACATTTTAGTTATTATTTCTTCCACCATCAAGAAAATTTCAAAATGTTTCTATATATTACATTTTGCGATTAGTGCAAGTCCAAGGCAAGCGAAGCAAAAATTCGCGTTAGCTTTGTGGGTTCTTATATAATCTCTTCTGATTCCTACGAAAAGCATCAAGTCTTTTTCAGAAGGTTATTTGTTTATTAGCAAAAATTAGATGCGGCAAATATTTTATTTTTATTTCCGAATTTTAAGCAGAGACACACACACGTTGTACTGAATTTCGCTTATGATACAGAGCTTTCCCCGCACATTGATGCATAAAGCAACTTCGCGTGAATTAGGCAGACACAGATCGCGACATAGCCCAAGTTTCAAACATTGGAAACTTTTTCAGTCGAATGCAAATTGACTTGTACCTTGACTCGTGGTGTCGTAATGCGCCGCGGCTAGTTTCATATTCTGATGTGCATAAAATTGTATTTTAGCACTTATGCTGAGACATATGCAAGGTCCCAAACGTACTGCTTCTGTCATTTTCTATGCTTAGATATATCTTAGTTTTAACAACAAACGCAATAATTGTTAGAATATGTGAGTATTTTATACGGTCACGCGGGCATAGATTTAGTAAGTTAAGTGGGATAGCTATTGAACAAGTTAAAATTTGTTACATATCTGTGTGCTGTAAATCTATTAACTCATATGCACGTATTTTGACCGCGCTATGATAAGAGCAAAAAATGATTCGCAACTTGATAGGTGATAATACGTCAAATCCAATAATCCGTTTTTTGATGGCTCTGGAAACCAAACAAAATTTTTTTAAATCGTTTATTTATTGATTACATTGCGTCGTTTTTACTGAAACAATTTCGCAATAAAATCGATTGGTATAATGCACAAGTCTTTTTCAGTCATTAATTGCAATTTAAACGGAGAATTACTTTTTAGAAAATTATATCGACAGCCTAAACTGAAAATTATTCAACTGTCGGGAAAAAACGAAATTCATGAAATTTTATTGCTTCTTTCAACAATTTGCCATAAATGGCGATCAGGTTAGAGCCGTAATCGATAATTTGCTGTACGTATTTGTGTGTGTGTGTGTTAATTCCCGTTTTTATTTAATAATGAGTTCTTTAAGACTATTTTAATTAAATTTTTGGTCGTTCCATTAACAATTAATATTGTGGGGAAATTTTTATTTTATTTATGCATATTTTGATCCATATGTGCATTTATACCTAGGCATTTGATTTGTCGCGATGAGCCCAAATTGCTTTGTTAACAACTTTTTAACGTTTGTTACACATGTTTTTAAAAGAATTTTGAACATTCATAATGCCGTTGAAGATGAGATATTATGAACTCGTTTTAATTAAATCAAATTACCAGGGCAATAAAAGTCAAACTTGAAGAAATACTCATGTTGTTTCACATTGCTTTTCTAGTAATCGTAAATTAAAGATAAAGTGTGAAACTTTATGTCCTTAAAATGTGCTTAACAAGAACAAATCGCTTCAAATTATATATATATATATATATATATATATATATATATATATATATATATATATATATATATTAAACGGAATTAAATTTTCAATATCATAGCAAGAAGTTACACAAATAGATTTACCTTAATCTTTTCAAAGTGTGTCTTTTATTTCTGCTGGAAAATTAGTAGTATATTAATGAGGAAACCAACGGATATAATATATATATATATATATATATATATATATATATATATATATATGTATACATATATCAGCGGTGGAAAATGATTAAATTCACAATCCCGTGTCGATCCACATAGCAGAGCTACCGTCATTGGCAAGTCCTTATGTGTATCGACGTTCGATGTTCATCATCGGAGAAATAGGCTATACTGACTGGCGAGAGTTAATCCATAAGTCCTGTATAGATAAACGTTCACAGATCTACGGATTTCACTCTTATTATTCTTGCATATATTGTACTTGACTGCAAATGTCGGCTGCGGAAATTTTGTGCAGTTATGGACTTCACATTTTTACAGCGTTACCCTCATGTACGTATTTTATGCTATTATGTAAGCATAGATTCTGCCGATAGAGAGGAAGACTGTTTAAATCAAGTTAACGACCTGAAATGTACTTCAGTGCCGTGTTTATAAACAGTTGCAACTAGCAAAACTAAATTCAGTCACATTTACTGATGCTTTGGATGAAACTGTAATTATTTAAATAATTTGAGTACACACAGAAATATACATTTTGTACATGTCGTCTTTAGCATATCATCTTAGTATTATTCATGCTCATTTTCTACTATGTACACATTATATAATCACAAATTTCTTACATTTTAATCACAGGCAGTTGATTAATGTCATAATTAGCACGAATTAAGTTAATTTATGTCGGTTAAAGCCAGGTTTATGGCTTATTTAGAGTTGCAGGTGTTCCGAATTGGTTTTAGTTAATAATTTTTTTTAAATTTCGTCTATCTCTAAAATCATGGTTATAGTAACTTTTACAGGCGATGTAGATGCTATTTATCTTAAGTTGCCTTTAAAAAGCCTACTGTTGTAGATTCAATACGAAGTTGACTTTTTAAATGCGCGGTTTATGAGACTTTACGATCTATTGGTCAGGAATTTCTAAACCAAGTAATACTCCTAGTCACGTTTTCAGTAGTAATAACGTTTCAATTCTATACAAGGCAAAGTCTGAAAAATGTTAGTGGTTTTTTGAAGCTATCGCAATTCATAAGCTTAAATGTGCAAAACTTAATTAAAATAGGAGTCAAATTTGACTGGATCAGAAACCTAACGAACAAGCCGTCAAAATACGACACACCCAGTAATTGCGGACACATTCCAAATGAAAGTGATGTCACATCACATGGCGCTACAAAAACGTAGCTGTGTACATTGCGTAATAGCAAGAGAAACATAGCTAAGAGGGGATAACTTACGACAAATGTATAGTTATGACGTCGTAAGCGTAAATAACATTAATGTATCCAGAGAATTGGCTGTAGATACTGGTAGGAAAAATATTTATTAAAAAATGTTATTGAAAAGATGACGGCTCCTTTTTATATATTTAAATTCATATATATACGCATATTAATACTCAAAACCAAAAAATTTAAATAAGTCATTAAATTAAGTTTGCTACCTTGAAGTAAACACTAATCACATTGTATTTTACCGGTCGTCAAACAACAAAGCAGAACTACCGATTTGTGTTTACTTGATTAAAACAATTGTTATCACCACCCACGCTGTCATTAATTGTTTAATATCATCAATGTAAATATTTACCATTTATGTAGACTGCTGCCTCACAAAAATGACCAATCGTTTATTGAAGCTTTCGCACAAAAAAATCAGAAGCAACAGTTATTGACAGTTACTGATGCGTCTGAATGACCATTGCCATTACCAAATTACAACGAAAAACTGTCTAACGTTGCGTAATGCACATTCGTTTACAAGCAGATATAATTGAACAATTGACAACGGATTTGCAATTTGTTCATCACAACTGTTTGGTGGACGTTCAAAGTTGTAATTTGAAATGAGAAATAAATTTATTATAAAGCATATGTATTTTTATATATACTGGACAGGTAAAACATTCCATTTGTTCGATCGCAGCGCGACTCGACATTTATTCCGGCATTTACATAGTCACATTTAGAAATTAAGGAGGAATAATTTGGATTTGATACTTACAATTTCCAAAAAAGAAATGAGAACTAGAAATGAAATAACTGCCACATACACCCACACACAACATAGGCACATGCGCAAACTTAACCCATTACCAAATATATATTTGGGTGAGGAATGTGGGATAATAGGACGGTACAATTTCCTAGACGAATGTGTAAATCTGCAGAAGTGAAGCGAACTTCAAATACAGTCTTCGACAATGAAACTTCAACGCTAACTCACTCTATATAATATATATATATATCCCATGTCTGTAAAGGGTACAAACACTATGGCTATTGTGTCAGTACCCGATACCAACATAGTGGTACCGATATGGTACATGGTACTAACATCATGGTTGCCGAGTCGGCACATGGTACCAACACGTTTGATTTAAATGTATGCTAAAGTTCACCAAAATTGAGAATAACAGCTAATTCTGAACACAGTTTGCTCCAACATATTTATACATTCTGGCCTTATTCCTTTTATTGTGCTGGGGATTAAGAAATGTCGCATAGCACAGTTTTCGATGTACGCAGCTCTTTTTTGTTTTCACATTTAAAATCACTTTTAAATGCAGTCAATCTCGGGAGGGATTTAAAAAAATCATATCTTCAGGTATTATTGTAGCGTCCACATCTATATCAGCTCTGTACAGTATAAAATGTACTTGAAATTATTGCTTTAGTAAGAGACTATTCTCTCACGCATAGTGCACTGAGCAACTATGAAGATTAAATAAATAAATTATGTAGTACTTTTAGAATGCAGGGAACTCACACTTTACAATTATATTTGACTAAATTTGCGTTCTCGAAGAAATTATTATTTGTGTATTTAACATATGAGAATTTACTGGTTTTTTTTTATTTTTTGTTTAAAGAATTCGCATGGTATGT
Organism: Eudiplozoon nipponicum; assembly: GCA_029291075.1. Lineage (NCBI taxonomy): Eukaryota > Metazoa > Platyhelminthes > Monogenea > Mazocraeidea > Diplozoidae > Eudiplozoon > Eudiplozoon nipponicum. The sequence continues at coordinate 41,142 of JAQBSW010003544.1, forward strand.
ACCGTTGAAAAGCTTCACTGACATGTAACGTCTTTTGGTTTGCTATAGATTCATGGCTTTATTACTTTTGCTTGTACGTCATTTTTTCTTCAGTTAACCTTGCAGGATATCCGGTTTCTATTAAAATTTTTCTGAGCATCGCTACGTCTTGGTATAATAATTCCGCAGAAAAATATTTCTTTTTTTAAGGATAAATTAAACATCATACTTAAATTTTATTGTATCTAAAAAAGTCCTGATTTCTCGTATGCCTAACACATAATAATTGATTGCGCGAGTGATGGTAAAAATTCTTTAAATCAAGTTTGTAAGCTGAAATAAACACCAATCCCATTGTATTTAACCAGTCCAGGAAATAGACTGACGCTTGAATCTTCTTCTGTTCATTTTAATTCGCCAAACATGTGGCAATTTAGCGGCCCCTATGCAGCTCTAATGTATTTTTTAGACTTAATAGTACGTGTCTCAATAATAAAGCACTACTCGAATTATGACTAGACCCTTTTTTTAACGTGTATACATATGGGAACAGATTCATATTCTCGAAATCAAATTTACTTAAATTGCTTTACTAAATTATGTTTTCGTAAACGGTCAACTTGTGATCAATTGGACAAACCAATTAAAAATTTTGGTTTGCTTTGTTTATAAGTTCAAAATAATTTAGTAAATCCATCAATTTTAGGCAGAAATTGGACGAAATAAAGATGATTAGTAAAATTTGTTTTTTGCTGATATTAACTTGTAACGAAAATGGGAAAACACCGTCTGTTGCCAAGGCGTCAATAGTGAATTTCGCCAAAGTGATATAAATGGTTTGCTATGGGAACTACACTAGACTTCGGAAATTTTGAACCTCCTGCAAAATTGTTTTTATGCCTTTTAAAACAAAGGATTTATTTGGATAAAAAAGTTGTTCGAGTCAGTTTTTTTAATGATTCAATCTTTGACGATTCGCGTAGTAAATCTGTATCTCCCACTAATAAAATGACTCAATTGTGTTTTACATATTGGTGGCTGGTCAAGCCAATTCAATATATTTCAGATTTTCTCATATACCTAAGAATTTAATGAGTCCGTTTAGGTAGACGACCCATTGTATTTGTTTCGAAAATGAACTATTCATATTAGTGTAAGTTATACGTATAAAGACATGGCACAAAATAGCAAATGTCGTTTACTTACTAGAACAATTTCTTCTTTAATGGCCACTCGAAGGTAGTAGCCACAAATACTGCGTCCGGAAATACGACGCGGAAGTATTTGCGCCAGATGCATTGAATATTTCACTACAACAAATGATGTTGTGCAACGCGTGCAGTTTTTTTTGCTTTTTTACCAACGCGTGTTTCTCCGGTTAGTCTTTCATTCAGGAGGATCCCAAAGCTCAATTCCACTACACACAATCTGCAATTGTGCTACTCTTACAGGTGAAATTTCATGCAAATACTACGCTAAAATTTCATTACAAATAAACTAAAAATGGATTAAAATAGGCAATAAAAAGTGGCACATAGACCGTTTCCTGTCGCATTCGGAACAAATTAATTATTTACCGTAATTGCCGTGGCTGGGAATCTAACTTGGTAGCATTTTATTTTGAGTATTATAAGTAATCCATTGCGCCACCGCAGCCGTGATTTGCACGCAATTTTCGTTCGTGCAAATATTCTGTTTTGTTCTGGTATCAGTGTCGACCAAATGTTACGACTTGTCCCACTCCATGTATTGCTATAATACAGGCATGATTCCGTCTACGAGCGTAATATTTCATTCATATCTATTACCATGTATACATGCAAATATGTCTTGAATAAATACATTAAAACGCATGATATAGTAAATGCAATTTATCTACTAGCCCGGTTTCGTTCTATCCGGAAGCCCATCAGTAAATTGTTGGTAAGTCCGCGGTTGAAACCCAAATCTCATTTTTATAAATAAATTCTATTTCACGCGCTCAGTTGGCATGAAATCAGACGAACATTTAAATATCAGCGAGCACTATTCGGCTTTTAAAGTTGACATGTAACTTTAAAAATGCATGCAGTATACGTTTCTGGTGTCCAAGTGGGTGCGTTTAAAGCCGCTTTAGCTCACTAAGATTGCTTCAAGAACAGGCCGTGCCAAATCTGGCAGTCATTTGATGATTATTGCAGTAGAATTAAAAGGTCGATGAAATGAATTAAACATGCTATATTATACTCGTTATACTTTACGCCGAAATTATGTCTAATCGAATCCCTGCATTTGCAAAATAACTCAGTACCATGTTGCATTTGTGCATGATGTCTGTCATACAGTGTACAATCTGTGATGGCCACATGAAACTTCATGTTGGAATCTATCAAAAAAGCATTATCGCGAATTTAAAACTGGAAAACATACGTCATTTGGTGATTAAATGATATCTCGGTTTGAAATTTGTCACTTCCGTTATATAGACGATACGTTTGGTAAGTCTGAAACAAATTCATCATGGGTTAAGTGAGATATATTTGTTCTATGGAATAATACATTGGATTGTTGTGGGAAAGTTAGTCATGAATAAATAGACAAATTACTTCGTGAATAGTTAACGAAAAAAAATAACGTTTTAGGACATAATTACTATGGATTTGCGTTAAATTGCCAGTGATAATTTTCCAAATTGTTAGTCTACATATATTCGTATAATTTGGACGCATGGAAATCCAATTGGCCAACACGTTAAAGCAAAAATCAAATTCAAATTCTTTAAATCAAGTTCGCGAGATTGAAGTAAACACCAAACCCATTGTGTTTAATCAGTCGTCGATCAACATAGCAAAACTTACTTAGAAGTTCATTCTAAATGCATTGCACCATAATGCCATATTGTAAAACAGAATTCGGCCAATCAAATGTGTTTCTTTGTTATACATGACCAAATTTAAGAAATATTTTCCAACATATATGATGCCTTTTATAGCGCGCAACGAACATTAAATAGACTTCTCGAAATTACACTGCTTTATTCCTGCCACAGACCACTAAACGGAGAAATGATATTCTGTTAAACAGCTAAGCCAAACCATTTTAACCATTAAACCAACTCGCAAATTTAGGGTAAACGTAACTGAACATGCACCTTATTTCAATCTTAGCAGTGTGCAATAATTCACAATTATTTGAAGAACTAACACGTTAATCTGAATAACCCACGTTGTTAACAGAAGGACACGGTACGACTGAAGAAAAATCTTACACAACAAAGAACGTAATGCGAAATTAAAATCCTAGGTTCAATGCAATTGTGTGAAATACAAGCTACAGCATTGGCATTACAATACAATGTATAATGCAATGACTAAGTACCACACTCTAGCAATTTTGACCTAGTTTGTTACATAGTGGCGGCAAATTATCACAAATACTTGAAGAGTTCCAAGCACAGACAAAACCTCTCTACTTGATGACATTCTCTTACTAACAGATGCATTTTTTGGTTTATGCTCGTAAAGGTATATATATATATATATATATATATATATATATATATATCTATATATATATATATATATATATATATATATATATATATATATATATATATATATATATATGAATATAAATATAGAGCTCATTGTTACTGTATATTAGGAAATATACGTTTTTTGGCAAAATGAAGCACAATTCATATTTAAGAATTTGTTTATTGTAGATAATGTCCAATTTATTTCTAAAATACGCACCAATACAAATTATAGTCTTCCGGTTATTTAAATTTTTAGTTTCTATTTAATTAAGGAAATGAGAACTTTTCCGATTTTCAATTTTATTTGTAATTATTTACATAATTTAAACATTTGCTTACGGTTAATTGCTGTTTGATTTTTGAATGCTTATAGATGTTTGTGTATATATGCGCGGGTAAGGGTTATTCTTTTATTATTTAACAAAATTATTTTTTGTAATCGGGATATTCTTGTATTAATTTTTAAGTTATAACCAGGCTTTTGCTTTATTGGCTATAATGCCTACTCATGCTTGTCACCGTGTGTTTTATAGTAGAATTGTTCATGTGATGCATCTTTCATCTTGATAACAGCGCAAGATGTTTTTTTTGCGCAACGTCTGCCACTGTTAATAATGAGAGTGATACCATTTGCGCAGTTATTTTAATTTTATTTTGCTGATGATTCATTCGAATGCTCCAATATTCTATTTAAATGGGTTAAAGGGTATGTCTGATTAAAAATAAAATTGTTGATGGGGTGTATGATTTGTGACCAGTCGAGTGAATTATTTTGATAGTGGCATTTCTTAATGTTTTAGCCATATTCTTGTTGTTTAATGTAAATTAATATTTCAAGGACAACGCATGTACTTTAAAAATGGCTACAAATACCTCTAGATAGAATATTGAGAAGATCGTTGAAGAGCTTAATTCTTCGTAGTGGAATCTTTCGACAGAGAATAGTGCTATGAAGATGGAGATGTATGAATTGCATTTGAAATTTAATATATCATGTATTCGTATTAAAGACCTGCGTGCGCTAAATGGTAGGCTCAAATCTGGGCTTAACGTAAGGAAAGAGAAATTAAATGTGGAAGTAAAATCATCAATCGAGTTGGCAGAATTAATTAACGATGATGATAGTCATAATACGCCAAAGAGAACAGACGAGGAGGTGTTCAATATATTGGCCATGGATGTGTAGGCCAGGTGTATAAACAGAAAAAAAGATATATTGTTCAGTTTAGGGAAAACAAGCTGACCAGCATGAAGTACTTAGACAAAATTAAATCACCAAAGATTCTGTTCGAACAGATAATTTTAAATGTATTAGGATTGGTACGAAGTCTGCCCGTCTGAGACCGGTGTTCCTCAATACACGAAACAAACTAACACACATATTGAAGCAATCTCTAGATAAAATAAAGAACTGAATCTTTTAAAAAGTATTGCTAATCGGCCGTCACAAAACGTTTTAGCATAGAAAAGTAAAACTCGAATTTCCGAATATCTGGACAATGTTTAATTAGAAACGGATTAGGTTAACTGGTTGGGAAATGCGGCTGTTAAACAAAAATACCTAATATATATATATATATATATATATATATATATATATATATATATATATATATATATATATATATATATATATAGTGTTCATTGTTTTCGAATATTACGCACTGTACTTCTAATTAGGAAGAAAAAAATATAAACAGTGGGTAATGATCATTTATTTATAGAGTACTAAGCTTCAGTTTACAATCTTTCCTTTATGTACATCCTAAGGTGTCAAAAGAAACATGTTGCACGGAAGGGAATAGATCATTTACCTGATTTTCGGTTTGTGATCCGATTTGTTTGCATCCGCTGTCTTCCTAATTTCTTCGTAATTTTCGATCTACTGGTATGGAGGTCTTTTTCAATGAAAAGCTCATCACCTATTAAGTTGACAATAAATATGTCAAATGAAAAATAATAAAATTTCCACTTGACATTGATTGTCAACTTAGTAGGTGATGTGTTTTCCACGGAACAAGATCTCCATACCCGGAGATCGAAAATTTTGGATAAATAAGGAAGACAGCGGATGCAAACAAATCGGATCGCAACCCGATAATCAGGCAAATCCTAAGGTTTCATTTGTTTATGCGGGTGGAAACTAGTTTGACTCGGTTTTACTTCTGGGCTGGTCAGTATGTTTATATGTCTGTGTGTCCGTGGGTTTGTCTGTTTTGCGTGTAATGCCTTTTCTCGTTGTATGGCAATTCAGTTTCTGAGATCTGGTCATTCTTGTATTGATAGATTTACAGTTTACAAACTTCCATTTTATTGGCTGCTATTTTCGTCTCGTTCCCCAATTGTGCTCTCTCGCCTTATTAACAGCGCATGGCGTGCGGATTGCAGTTTTGAATGCTCATATTGTTTTGATATTTCTGTCGCAGATAACAATGTTTGTGACACCGTACGTGAATGAAACTATTAAATGTTTAGGCCGAGTGCCAGTTGATTTATATACACAGCTCTTCATATTTGTTTAATACTTTTTCGGATTTCATTTTGTGTAGAATTGCGAAATTGGCTAAATCGACTGGATGCCCTGTTTCCGATATGTAATCGGAAACAGCTGATTTTCCTGACCGCGCCGAGCATTTTTAAAATCTAATTCTCCGGTAAATGGTGCTGGATTCTGCTGATCAATTGCTTCTTCGTACCTACATGGTGTATGCCATCGCACTTACAAGATAATTTGTAGACTTTGTTTGATTTGAATAAAATTGTTAATTTTTCTTTGGCATCCAACCTCGTTATTTGCTGTGTGCTGAATAAACCGCCTGAATGGTTTGACGGGGCGCTTCTTGTTTTATATAATTTAATACAATTTAAAAAAATAATGAATTCTCCGCGCAAACAGACACACACAGACCCACATTGGCATACATATTTACGAATCATGCCAAACAAGAAATAGAAGCAAAACCAATTCTGGCTTTTTTCCACACGCATAATTCAATGAAAACCCAGGATATATAAAAATGGCCATTACACACTTTTTTATTAATGTGTTTTTCTTTCTAATAAGATATATATATATATATATATATATATATAAATATTATATATATATATATATATTCTTTTGAAATGCGAGCTTTAATAAAATTCATTGTACACTTACTATGTGCCAAAACAAAAGGAAATTTTAATAGATATAAGAAGCACTTCTTTCTCATTACCTTTTCAAGTATCTAAAAATGAACATCAGTTTATATATAAATTGATTGGCAAAATAAGATAGAAATATGTAAACATAGAGAGAGTGTGTGAAATAAGGGAAACAATCAATCAATTGTATGCATCACCTAAAGTTCAAGCTCAATGCCTGAACATGCATCTTCTGCTTGCATATATCCGACTGCAATTTGTTTATCCATATGGCTTCGTATGTGGCTAGCTAACTTTAGTTATTACATTTAGTATATAATTATTTTAACTGCTACGTCTGGAAAAAATGTGTGATGCTTTTGCACATGGGCAGGGCACAATGAATATATATATTCATTTAATTGTAAAGCGTAATTTTAAACGTTTTTGCTTTAATAATTTCTCGTTTAACTATGCCTATAAAGATAATTAAACGTAGCGTGAATATGGTGTGAAAACAGTAGGCAATTATTTGAAAGTGATTACACGGATGGAAAAAATTCGCAAACAAATGAATTGATGCATTAAATTTGTTAATTCAGACAATTATACATAATTAATTGTCCATCTAATGCAGGTGTGCATTGAATTCATTCGAATAAGTTTTATCTTTCATTATCTTCGCACGCACACTCTTATACTCAGCTGTTGGTTAAAAATAGTTTTATCTTTAATGCCACCAAATGGCCAGAACATTTATACTTTTTTATCGATTAACTGAAACTTTTATTCACTCGGTGCAACTTCAGAGTATAGCTTACCTCTAGGACAAGTTTGAAGCAGCAAAACCTCAAATGATGAATTTAGGAAGAATACTGTTGAAACATTCGATTGACAGAGGGTTGGAGACATATTTTTTGTTTCTAGATTATATCTTAAACAGATTCAATTTATTAAAAGTTCAAAAATGTATGCACAAAGACCTTTTTTGTACGTTTACTGAACGCAACGAAAAATAATTAAAACTAAAAGCATGCTAGTGCAACGAAGCCCAAAGAAAAGAAAGGCTAAAGAATAATATTTGATTCGTAATTCGGGCGTTTTAAAATACTAACCCGCCACGCAAAATGGTAATCAATAGAATGACTGGATACCGTGTGTGCTTATTTTCTTAAACAGCGAGCTCACGTTAAGAAACACCAAAATACCTAAATTCATGATTCAAAGAAAGTTAAGATTGTCGAAACAAGGATTGCGTAATTTTCTGTGATAAATTATCAACGGGGCACCTACTGGTAGAAATAGTATAACAATAAATCAACCTTGATTCAGGATATAACATTCGTGAGACCAGTGTTTGGATAAATATGTAAGAGTTATACGTGGGGTGAAAGCTGCACGCATATTTTCTACGCGTCAGCATAGAAATTTCGCAACCGATATTTTCAGTTAAGTACAATGTGTGCGAGGCTACTACGATTGAGCGCAGCATATCTGATTCTCCATACCTTGCCTTTATGTATTGAATTTCGGTTCTGATATGCCAGTGACCTGTTGTGCCCCAATGATAATCATGGGCAATCAGAAAGTATCAGTTTGTGTGACTGGCGTTAGTTTTGCTTAGTTGTGCAGTTAGTTAGATACAACGGGGTAGGTTTTTATCTAAAATTCGAAATATAGTTTTGCAAAAATAAACAAATTTGAGCTAATAATTACTATAACCGATATTGCGATTTGATATAAGCACCTGACCCATTAATAACTTACATATGTCAGTATAAACTAAGAATTGTATAGTGTAGAAAAGACATGGTAGCTCAGTGATAAGAGCACCAGATTCCGAAGCAGACGTGCCCAGGTTCAATCCCTTTCCGCGGCAAACGATGGCCAGTACGTGATGAGATCCCAATAAAGACGAAACTGGTCTACTAGATGAAATGCCTTTTCTACAATATTTGTTTCTTAGTTTATAATGACATATGTAGGTAATTAATGTGTCAGGTGCTTATATCAAGATCGCAACCTTGATTATAGTAAATGTTTTCACCGCCCGCGCAACCAACGTTCGTTTAATTGAGCTAATAATGTTAATACCAACAAAATTTATCAATTATGTATGAGATATTGCGCGCTTTATAACATATTAGTTCAATTATGACCAGTAGGTAAACCAAAGATAGCATGAACGGAAAATATAAATCTCCCACACATTAGTTTCGTGCTTACTGACGTAATTGAACTAATTTGTTACTAGGTTCGCAACACCTAATTCATAATTGCATATATATAAGATCTCAGCCGCAAACTGTATCTAAATGTTTATCAATAGCAAAATACCTCGTCAAATGTCCAACTTTGAAATTGCAACAATTAATGCTGATTTTATACGTGGTATTGCGTACATAGTAAAAAAGTGGTTTAACTATATAACAGTTAGATAGAGATTGATAGAAGAATCAATATGTATACAATTCTGTTTTGGGTGTTGCGAACCTAGTAAAAAATTAGTTTAAATAGGGCCAGAAGGATAAACGATAGTTAGCATGAACGGAAGGTATAGTCTCATGTACATTTGTGTTTCGTGCTTACAGATGACTCATCACTAGGAGCCGATAATACGTTATTTACCGACTATTTATTTAATCAAGAAATGTGTGACAAGCCTATGCTAAAATCTCCTATATGAATGTGTGTTCAATGAGTAATCGAGTTAATTTCATATGTGATCCTAGAGAGGGCGAAGACAAAGCCAACTCTTTATAAGTTATATATACCGTCTCTAGAGTATGCCAATATAATTTCTTTCGTTATACGAATTCTATGCATAATACCAGCAAAATTTTCTGCCAAATATAAATTTTGTACCTATTTCCTACACAATGGATTTTAAAGTGGGCTCAATTTCCCTGAAATTGAGAAATAAAGCTACTTATTTTCGCCTGTTGCTCATGCAAACATAAAAAACAATTGAATTATGTTTTAGAATTCATATCAACGTTTAATATCTTATATTATATTTATACATAAATTGTTGCGGTGAGCCAATATATGTATGCATTCGCTTATTATGTGTTTTCATACCTAGTAACAAATTAGTTTAAAAAAAGTCCAGAAGACTATATCAAAATCAGAATAAATAGAAGGTATAATTTCATATGCACGTACGTTTCTTGCCTAATGGTGACTTATTAGTAGGAGTCTGTATTACGCCCTATGCGCACTGCATATTTTTTCAAGGTATTAAACAGTAATTGATTGCGCGAGAGTGGTAACAATTCTTTAAATCAAGTTTGCCAGCTTGAAGTAAGCACCAAGTTTTGTTATGTTGTTCGAAGATTGGTTTAATACAATGGGATTGGTGTTTACTTCAAGCTCGCAAACTTGATTTAAAGAATTGTTTAAGGAATGTTTGAGAATTTGGCAGTTCAATTTTCTATACTGACGTTTACTCAATTATTAATAGTTTTAAATTCATAAAAAGTCTTAGGCAACGCGATTTCAAAGATAATTTGTTACTTAATATACAGCCAGACTATACATAGTAATAGTATAATTGCTTTCAGGATACCAAACCTGATCCCATATGTATACCAAAGCCTTTGTGAATGCGTTTGTCAAATTAAGAGATGGGCGGATTTGGTGTTAATTCACAATTTTGTTGAATATTAGCCAATTTCACAAACCACTGTGTTGGTATTAGATATGAGCTCAGTATTTCAAAACTTCTTTTGTTGTTTTCCCCGGATTTGTTGTCCATTTATATATATATATATATATATATATATATATATATATATATATATATATATAAAGGATGTTATTTCTAAATAGCCAGTAAGCAGGAAGCGGGTGTACATATGAGATTAAACTTTATTGGAATGCTGTTGAATTTTTTAATAGGAATTTAACTCTATTACTGATTCAATTCACATTCATATACGAGATTGTATTTCGCAACTTTCCTGGATTTCGTGACCGTAAATATAACGGATTTAGACATATTAACGGCTGCTACCGCTAAATATACCGTAAGCAGGATAGGCATGTGTATATGAGATTAAACTTTATTGGAAAGCTGCCGCATTTTTTATATGAATTAAACTCTATAATTGTTTTGGTTCTTATTCGTATACGAGATTGTATTTTTCACTTTTTCGGATTAATTGACAAAATTTATAATCGTTCTAGACATATTAACGGCTGCTACCATTAAATAGCAAGTAAGCAGGCAACACATGTGTCCAAGTGCTTAAATTTTTTTTGCCTGCAGCCCTGGTATATCTCTCGAGTTTTATTTTTTACAAATTTGTTATTGATTACGCAAAGCCTTATACTGATTGGCATATGTATTAGTTCTGTTTAGCAATGTATATATATATATATATATATATATATATATATATATATATATATATATATATATATATATATATATATATATATATATATGTCATTTTGACGACGATGGCGGTTATTTAAAACGTAAACTTTTAAATTAACAACTGCATGTGCTACGCTTTAAAAAGATTTACCATATATATATATATATATATATATATATATATATATATTCTTTTGAAATGCGATCTTTAATAAAATTCATTGTACCCTTCCTGTGTGCAAAAACAAAAAGAATTTTTTTCAGATATAAGAAAATTTTCTTTCGCATGGTCTTCTCAAATATCTAATAATGAACATATCTTTATATATAAATTGGAAAGCAAAACAAGATAGAAATATGTGAACAAAGCGAGTGTGAAAAATAGAAACCAATCAAATTGCGTGCGTCACATCCAGTTCAAGCTCAATGCTTGTACGTGCTTCTTCTGCTTACATAAATCCGGCTGCAATTTGTTTATCCATAAGGCTTCGTATGTGGCTAGCTCCCTTTTGTTTTTGCATTTAGTAATTACTTTGAATGCTACGTCTGGAGAACATACGTGCGATGTTTCGATGATGTGTTGCGCAATAGCAGACGTGTATTCACCATTTGATTTAAAACAGGCGTTCAAGTTGCAATGTTCTCTCATTCGAGTAATTAACCGTCTGGTCGATCGGCCTACGTAAGTTGATCGACAACTTGCGCATGTATATTGGTAAATAATATTTGATATCGACATTAACGGCTGTTTCTCTTTGATTGCTGGTAAAGGCAAGTGTGTTACCCTAAATAACACTCGTAGTTTGGCTGCATTAAATGTGCGTGTTAATGCTGCTTCAACTTTCTTTTGTGCCATTCGGGAAACTGCATCCCCCTTAAATGGGATGTTTAGGTAGACTGTTTTCTTTTCTGGCCCATAATACGTCTGTTTCTGTTTAATTCCCCTTTTAATAATTGATTCAATTAATTGTCTGGGATAGCCATTAGACATTAAATCGTTAATTGCTTTATTATATTCATTTTCTTTAGAATCTTGACTAACCAACCTGTCAATTCTTGAAAAGCAACCACGAACTGTTGATAATTTATATTGAAATGGCACAAAACTGCTGTAATGCAAATACTGTGCAGACCATGTTGGTTTGTGGTAAATTGTTCTGTTTAATTTACCATTAGTTTCTTTCTTTAATAGTACATCTAGGAAAGGCAGACAGTCATCTCTCTCGTGCTCTGACGTGAAGCCAATATTCTTATGTGCTTTGTTGAAACTTTGAAGCAATGTTCGTGATTGCGACCTGTTCTTAAGTACAAGAAATATATCATCCACGTACCGTATATATTGAGCACATTTACTTATGTCACTCTTTAATGATGTATTTTCTAGGTGCCCTAGAAAAATCTCAGCCAACACTGGAGATAAGGGGCTTCCCATTGCGACACCATCAGTCTGTTTGTAGATGCTTCCATTAAAACGAAATCGTACGTCTTTCGTGCATAATAAGATAAGCTTGCGTAGAGTGTGACCTGGCACCGGCGATGGTAATATATCGTGTTCTACCGCTTTGACTATAATGTCAATGGTTTCATCAATTGGAACATTTGTAAACAAAGACGTAACATCAAAAGATACCATAATCTTGTTTTTAACATTTATATCTTGAATTTTGTTTACAAACTCAAACGAATCGGCAACCGAATGATTACCTAGTAGTTTACGTAATGGTTCGAGTAAACGAACTAGCCATTTAGCTAGTGCATGAAACGGAGAATTTACCATTGATAAAATTGGCCTCATAGGACAACCTCTTTTGTGTGTTTTTGGTAATCCGTACATTATTGGTGTAGATGATCCAACTGGCTTGAGCTTCTGTGCAGTGGCCTCATCAATAAAACCGGCATCTGTCAAAATCTTAATTTCATTTATTACTTTGCGCTCCACCTTGTCTATTTCATCTGATTTATCGTCTAGACGTGTGAATTTTGTATTGTCCTTTAACACGTTTTCCATCTTTTGTACGTATTCAGATTTGTCCATTATAACTACGCTCTTTCCTTTATCAGCGCGTAGTATTTTGATGTCTGCATTTCTGCTGATATTTCTAAGTGCATTTAGATGCTGCTTTGTCAACGCATGCTGCTCTGCGCATTTAGACGATTTCAGATGTGAAGCCTGATCAACTAGTGTAGCCTTGAACCAATTTTTATAATCAATACTGGTAGGCTCCAAGTCAGCTGTTTGTTCAAATAACAATTCAAATGCTGCCTCAAAATCAACATCGCATTTATTAGAAGGATGTATTCCATAATTTCGGCCCATCGATAGTGCCTCCATTGTTAGCTGATCGATTGGCACTTTTGATAAGTTAAGCACACGCTTATCAAGATCGGTCGGTATTAAATCACACAAAACTCCAGGTTTTACATCTTTTTCCAATTTGTTCAAAATTCTTGCTTTATCTTTCCTCATAACTGTCGGCAAAAACATCAAAAATTTCATTCTTGCAAAAAGACTTAGTTCATCTAATACACAAGATACACACCCAATTCTTGCCTGTAGCACTGCTTCATCTTCCTTCAACTGCTCAATTTTAGAATACGCCAACCTTGTAAGATTTCTTCGGTTGACTCGTAGTTTTGACTTTCGTAAACTGCGTACCAAATCACCTGGGAACCGTAATTGTTTAATACACTGATAATAATGTTCTTTCCACAATAACGTTCTTTGCGCTCTACACTTTAACGTCACTAGTTCATCTAGTTTTCTGAAAGATTCTTTTGAAATGCGAGCTTTAATAAAATTCATTGTACCCTTCCTGTGTGCAAAAACAAAAGGAAATTTATATATATATATATATATATATATATATATATATATATATATATGTATATATACATATATATATATATATATATATATATATATATACTATCCACATCTTACGTGTCTGCAAATTAACTTTTTTATACATATGCTACAAACGATAGCAACATACAGATAAAAACAGGAGAACGTGTGAAATATGGAATCGTCCAGTAATTCACAGACGTCAATTTCAAATCAACAATAAATATGGATACAATTTTTTTCAGAATTGCGCTTCACAAATTGCCAGCTCTTACATTTTTTTACATTTGCGGATAGTAAAAAATCCAATTTCTGTTAAACATACGTTCGAGTTCTCCTTTATTTATTGCGAACTTCTAGACATTTATTCACCATTCAATTTAGAATAAGCCTTTAGAGTGCAAAGTTATTTCTTTTCAGTTATTAAGCACATGATCGATTGGCCTAAGTGTTCAATTTGATAATATATAACAAATAATAATGCGCAAACTTAAATAATATTCGTAGTTTTGTTGCATCAAATAGGTAGGTTAAATATGATTCTAACGTATTCACCGTTGTAAAGGAATAGGCAGGCCTCATAAATATAATTTTCACGTAAATTGCCTTCTTTTCTAAACCTAGACACCAGGGTTACTTTTGAGTTTCGCTTTAAATATTTGACTTAATCGATAGCTCAGGATAGCCATTAGACTAACTAATTTTTTGAATTATTATCTTTAATAAGCAAATTGTTACTTACTCGTTTCAAACTGTAACCAGGTTTTTGATTCCAATAATTGACAAATAAAAAAAGATTAATCTATGCTACGGTTAAGAAAAGGAGGTGCAATGGATTTTCCTCATATTTTAGGTTTGTAAGCATTTTGTAAGTTGGTTATTGAAAGACAAGAAACGAATTTTTATGAATCTGCAAAACGTTACAGAATGATGGTGGAAAGCATGAAATTATTTAATTCGATCTACAGAAAGACCTAGCAAAATTTTGAATTAATACTTAACGCTAATCCTATTTATATCCAGTTATCATATTATTATACAAACACTGATTTAATGAAACTTTAATAAAGAATGCTTCATGTATGAAAGTTTTGCGTAAACAACTGGAATATTATTTGGTGGCTGATTCTTTTTTCTTTTCAAACTGAAATCACGATATCCGTTTTAGAAATATGTTATAAGTCATTATCGATAAAACAACTTTCTTAATAAACCTTGCCTGCTTGAAGAGTTCCTGATAATGACAAAACTGGTGTACGTAATTCTTATATAGTCATACAGAATTGAAAACCGTTAACTTCAGGAAAATTAATAATATGAACGACGATAAATATTAAACAAACTCAAGATGGATCAAAATGGCCAAATTTTGAAATCGAATAACGGAAGCCTCTGAAAATTTAACATAGACGACAATCTTTGTGACATTTATATAACTAAACGAACATTCGTTGCGCGAGCGGTGATAACATTTACTATAATCAAGGTTTCATCATTATTGGTAACTCATCATGTACTGGCCAGAATTTGTCGCAGTCTGGGCTCGAACTTGGGCACGTCCGCTTCGGAATACTAACAAATGTCACTTGGATGGTTTATTATTCCTTTAGGTTGAGCTCATATGGCGTCCATTTATACACAAAGGTCTAACTAACCACTTACAACCTATCATTCCTGAACAGATACCACACTACTTAGGCAAGTGGTATTTAGATGATCATTTATAGAATTAAACGAACATTGGTTGCGCGGGCGGTGATAACAATGACCATAATCAAGTTTGCGATTTCGATACTATCACCAGACCTATTGATTAATTACATATGTCAGTAAAAACTTAAAATTTTAGTGTGCAGATATGGCAATTCATCCAGTAGACCGGTTTCGTCCTTATTGGGAACTCATCATGAACTGTCCAGAATTTGTCGCGATTTGGGCTCGAACCTGGGCACGTCTGCTTCGGAATCTGTTGTTCTAACCACTGAGCTATCCTGCCGCACACTACACTACACACAATTTCCAGTTATATACTAACTAGTGTAACTTGTTTTGGTTTATTATTCCGTTAGGTTGAGCTCATATGGCATCCATTTAGACCTAAAGTTCCAATTAACCATCTCCAACCTATCATTCCTGAACAGGAACCACACTGCAAAGGCATGGATATTAGCACCAGACCTATTAAATACTTACATATGTCAGTATAAACTAACAATTTTATAGTGCAGATAAGGCAATTAATCCAATAGAACGGTTTCGTCCTCATTGGGAACTCATCATGTACTGGATAGAATTTGCCGTAGACAGGGCTCGTAACTGGGCATGTTTGCTTCGGAATTTGGTGCTCTAAACACTGAGCCACTCAGCAGCTTAATTCACAATATCTCGTCTAGTGCTCGGGCAAAAAGAACGTTCTTTTAAGTACAATCATTTACCAGTCACGTCAGGATCAATAAGATTATGGCATTCATCAAATTCTGGGCAGCGACAATTTGTTGGCTACCAAATTTTACTAGCCAACTTATTGTCCGTATTTCATCCGATGACCTCCTCATCGCGTTATTCGAAACTATTAAATCGGTCTGAGTACCTTCATTCTCACGATGTGAGCTCTTTGTCTGTCTGTTGCGTTATCTGAAAGATGTGTCATAGAGACAATTTGAAAGTCTGGTGGAATATTTAATTTTATAATGCGAGAAAATCAATCAGCACCCACGTCCTCATTGCCCTTCATATGATTGATTTTAAAATAAATAAAATCTGTCGAGTTAAACATTGCAATTTATTCTCCTATCCTTCCTGTAGTGCCTCGACTAGAAATTAAATGCTCATCTTCACTTTGAAGGCACGACACTGGAGGTATCGCTTAAATTTTTGAGGCCTTGGTTTGATAATGCTATTAATTAGCATTACATCGCCGAGTATTCCTTTTCTAAGGCGTTAACCTTTCTATAAAAAAATTGTCATGCCTCCCAGTTCACTCTCGTCTTCTTGTTCTTGTGTAGCACCTGAGGCTTTGCCAGGTGCTGCAGATGACAATTTAAATGGTACATCCGGTTGAATTACATGCAATTTTGTGTGTGGTGCGTAAGCAGACCTTGACGCGTGTTTGACTTTGGTGTTTTCAACTCCAGGAAACATCTGCTAAGTCGCGCTTATTAGTTGCGTCATCAAGGGGCTAAAAGTTACCCGTTAGTTGAAACATGCCAATAAATCGACGCAGTTCTATAATGATCGTAAGTGGATTAAAATACCAAATTCAATCCATGTAATATACTGCAGTCTCATACAATAGTAGGAGAGACTGTGTCGGGAAAGAAATCGAACTGGCTGCCATTTGCAATAAGCGCATTGCATATACTGCCTAAGGAAATTGACCCATGAACTACGTGAAATTCTATGTTTTATGCAGAGTTTGATCAAATCCACTGTCTACCTGGCCTGCACTAAATTGCATTGCATTTAGCCAAAAAGAAAATTGAATTATCATTTGCAAGTTTGTAAGTTTATAGTATTTTGTCAATGCTGTCATAAGTCAAATATGGCCTAAAAAATCGATTTAAAAACTTAGCGCAACTCTTTAAGCAGTTTTTTCTAAAAAAACTAATAGAACCACTATTTATATCGTAAATTTAACGTGAGATTATGCGTGGTTGGGGTGGTTGAGATTTGGCAGACAATGTTTGCTGATTGAATTCAGAACCATAACGATCTGCCGAATGAGGTAGATGCAATCTAATTAGCGGATATCGCCGGCAATTTTTGGTACAAGAGTTTAGCTAGTGTCCAAGTTTATAATAAATTAAATCGATATTCTGTTAAATTTATTACCTTTTAAGATTGTTCCCAGTAACAAATTCTGCAGTCTCAAGTTTATTTGTAAAGAAACTAACTGAAAGCTTCAAGTTTAACTGCTAAATGTATAAATACTGCGTGTCCAAATGAAGATAAAAAATTTCCAAAGATGAACTTGGGTAATTCTAGCATATAATTATTGCATCATTAATTGACCTACTCGAGCAAACTTGTTTCAGTCACTGTAGAAACTAACATTATGGTTGATTAACTGAAAAGCGGTTGTATTTTCGCCATTAGTACTAGTTCTGCTCCCACTTACGACCCAATCTTACCCTGGGGTCAATTTTCATAAAATTATAAGAGCAATGTCCAAAACTATGGATAAGTGTAAACCAAAAATACGGCAGTGCAAAACATTTAATCAGAATAGCTGAAATCAATGAATACTGAGTAGTTGTGCAGGTATTCGAAGCAAATGAACCTCAGCAAGTATTTAACGCATTCCCACTTAAGAATTGCGTTTTATAACTTAGGTATTGCTTAGTTTTTACTGACAGAATATTTATTATCATAGATTTCCTATTAAAATTCATTGCAATTAAACCTACTTAGGCAACATTGTCGTTAGAGCTTCAGGTTTTTGAATGAATAGAAATGTGTCCTACACGAAGGAAAGGCAGTTTAATACGTAAAATGGTATGTAACCGAAAATTGCTTGTACTTTGCGGTAGAAAGAACGCAGTGTATAAGTTAGAGACTCTAAGGCAAACGTGTTGTTTTTCAGGCCGCGTTCGCGGCAAATTTTCGCAAGTTCTTTAACAAACAACAGCAAAAAGAGCTGCTCGATCTACCAAATTATCAACGGTTACAGCGATAAAAATTGCACAAACATATGATCGATTAATACGGCAATCTGCACACACTGCCCTGTTACTGAGGGAACAAAATAGAAACTCAAGTACGAGGCAATACCCAATAAAACACATAGGAAAATATATTCGCAAATAAAGCGAAAAACTGATCAAACGTCATACTTCAGTACTATAATAAACAGAGCTCGAAAATAATTTTGTAATGCAATAAAAATGACACCTTTCCGCACACAGACACATGCATTGTACCGACAACCAAGAAGTAGATATTAATTAGAATATCAGATCAATTACCATTCCCTTAATCAAATTTAATCACAGAGTGTATATAATAGGTTGTTGACTAGTCTCGAAATAAACCGGCCATTATCTTATTTTTTATCAAATGTGTTTGCTCTTCCTAACAAACTGTATATTGCCTAACATTTGATTCTAATGGAAATTATAATATATATATATATATATATATATATATATATATATATATATATATATATATATATATACAAAGCTATTAATCGGAGGCCTTAAGAAATGTAGATTAAGAAACAGTTATAAATTAGATGATCATACCGTATATATATGTTATCCGAGACTGGCATCTCAAAGGTTCTCTTGTGGTAGTGATCGAAGGGCCTCTCTCTCTCTATCTATCTCTCTCTCTCTCTCTATATATATATATATATATATATATATATATATATATATATATTACGATTCTTTTTTGAATTAAAAACAAATTTTTTGCTGTAAATAAATTTCTCACTGGATGGCAACACATCAAATGTCCGAAATGTCAATAACTCCCGCACGAAGCTGATCGTACGGCAACAATTAAAACCCAAACTGTAACTAAATTTTCTTTTCATTAACAAAATTAACCATGGCATTAGCTTAAACAATGTTTCATAATAATCAAAAGTTTTTTAGAAACATGATAATTCGACAAATCGACTCAAATTACAATTTAGAATTTAGGTGGACGGCCAAACTGTTAATCAGGCGCGCCAGTGAATCCAGCCAAACTGGTTTTCCTGGGTAGATGTGATGTCTTTTAACGATGATAGTTTGCATCGTGTCTCTGGACGCCTGGCTTAAACATTTTGCCTTTCTGTTTAGTAAATAGCGTTGGTTCTGTTAAAATTTCACAAAAAAGAATATACTGAGTAATTGCACAGTCCTGTCCGCGGCAAATTCTGGCCAGTACTTGATGAGTTCCCAATAAGGACGAAACCGGTCTACTGGATGAATTGCCTTTTCTACACTATACAATTCTTAGTTTATACTGACATATGTAAGTAATTAATGGGTCAGGTGTTTATATCAAGACCGCAACCTTGATTATAATAATTGTTATCACCACCCGCGCAACCAATGTTCGTTTAATTGCACAGTTTGTCGCGAATTTGGATTGTGATAATACTGTCAACTTATCTAATGATGGTACTACTAATATTACTGGTTTTGTGCTGTTCAAAGTTGCTGGTACTGTGATTGCATTTATTTATTTTGAATGTTTTGCGGAATAGAATCGATTTTCCTGTGCTTTTTTTTTATTTAACCAGTTGTACAACATTGCAAATCTACGTAATGACGCGTTTCCAAATGTCACGTTCCTTTTCAGAGAACGACAGACATTTGATTAACGAGAATCAATGCGCCAAGTACAAACATGACGAGAAAAATTGGCTACGCTGTTCTTACCATTTTTTTGACCTGGAAATACTTGTACTTGATCAAATTACCGGCTGTCAATTGCCCTGCATTCACGAGCATATTCTTTTGCAGATTTTGCAACACATGTAAATGTTATTCGATCACGTAACCAATGATTGCGCGTGTATTTATCGATTAACTTAGTTCTGATTTAAAGGATTGTTTAAATTTCACAAACACTTTTAATAATTGCTATTAACAATTGGTGCAATCGTTTATGCAGTGCCCATTTCCCTTTTCTAGTCGATGTACTAGTAATTTTTGTTGTCTAGTTATGTTTTGAAACACTTTTCTTTTAATTTTATTGTTTTTTAATTAATTAAACTAATTATTTTGTCCGAATATGCAATATTTGTCTCTGCTGCTCGACAGCGTGTGTTCCGATTGTCAGGCTAAAGATAAATAATAATTTCTTCCAACATATCATCGCCATGTTTACTGCTAGACAGTAGATACCACCACTCGCAAAAAATGGATGTTTAAAAGAATAAATTTACTATGATTTAGCGAGATATCAAAATGGTTCCAACAGTTATTTCACATGCACTTTGAGGAAAAACAGTTGTGGCTAATGTTTAAAGAGCAGGAAACTGTAGAAATGAGTCCTTTTTTGTTTTTTGAAGTGAAAGATATCTGTGCCAAAGCAATACGAAAACTATCAACAGCTTACTATAGCGTAAAATGAACAAAGTTTAGCGCAAGCAACCGGCATCCTACCTATGAAAATTAATATGTATATTTCAGAAAATAAGTGGCCCAGCCCTTTCAATTAATTGGAATTAATTGTGACATTGTCTTGACGAACATTATTTAATTTGAAATTTACACCTTTCTCCCAATAACTCACAATGACTTGTTCCAAATTCCCTTTTTTAAATTAGCAAATTTTCGTTGCCAAATTTCGTGTACCCGCTCCAGTTCACAGCTGATCGTTCCGAATAAAATAATAAAAATAGACAGATGTATTTAAACAAATGGCCAGTTAATCTCATGAATGGTACTGAGATTATATTATTACGATTTGCTTCGCGTATATGCGTGTGTCTTTAAGTGGTATTTTTTTAGCTCAATATAAATAAAAACACGAACACACCCATCTAAATGAGACTAAGTAGAATGAATTTTAATATGGCCATAAAACATGCCAGATTTATTCTTTTATTTATATTATTTGAATTGAAATTAAAGATGTCTCCCTGGGTCCTGTAGGGGTGGAAAATCCGAACCTATGAATGTCAGCCAAAAAAAATTATGAATACCAATTAACGAAATAATGATCATAATTTGAATAATATGTTGACCATTGATAGTTTTAAAACAATTTCTTCTAAAATTAATACTAACAGAAATTTAGATTAATCCAAAGACCTGAAAACCGAATAGCGCTATTTGAGTGAAACAATAAATATAAACGAGAATATCGAAATACGACCAGGTTGTTGTAATGACTTGAGCAGAGCGGAACCTGGTTCCACTAGGAAACGATGTGAATGAGGTAAGCAAATATTTGTCTGTGTGTATGTTAGAAATTAAGCAATATTATGGAAATGAAAATATAGATAATTTCACATTTAATAATTGTTTTAACAAAGTTTAAAATTATGAAGCAAAATTTATTGAAATATGCTTGGGTTAATCGCTCCCTGAGCATATGAAATAGAATTCATCAACACTAATCGAACAATTGACGCAGACTTATAGCAAAATTGAGAAAAAAAAATTTCGTTAAAATGCTATTTATGTTATTAAAGTTTGTAATCAAAGCAATACAACAGTCGAATATTCGATAAATATGACAATTGAGAAAGTTTTTTTTCAAATTTTCTCACGTTATCAAAACCAAATAATAGCACTACGATCATTTATCGAGAAGAATTGTTCAAATAAAATAATGCCATTAAGAATTCTATTATAATCAGTTACACTTTTTGATACAGACGATTAAGTAATCATGTTGTTTGTGCTCATAATCAGTCAGAAGGAGTATGCCGAAAAATGAACTAAATTAACTTTAACTTTTGGCCGTTAAGATGTTATAAAAAGCGGGAGAAGCGATAAATTTTACTAGAATAAAGGTTACAGAAACGAGGTAAACACAATTTAAATTTTATTTAATCAACAAAATAATTTATTTGCTGTTTTCAAATTAATCTGTTCATTTTTTTCAGAAAAAAACAGTCCTAAACTTTACAAAAATTCTTTTCTAACAAATAAATGTATTTAGGTTATTTGAACCTTTGACAGCACTTAAGTAATTAAGAAGCCACCTGAAGCTAAACAGAATAAATATTTCCATATGGAATCGATTTCGATCTAAAAAACCTAACTAACCATCTCAAATCTGACCGCATAGAACTAAAAATGCACGACATGTTGAATTAATATTTAATTAAATTATAATAGCAGCATTATACTGTTAATATTTGTTTTGTACTAACCAAATAATGCATAAATTGGAAATGGTTTACATCAAGTAGACCAATTTTGCCACTTTTAAGTACTAATTACGTGTTTCCCAGAATTGTCATGGTTGGGACTCAAACTTGGATGCATTTGATTGAAGGTCTAGAAACGAATCCACTATGCCAACCAAGCCTCTTAATTATGAATTCTGTTCAGTATTACCTACAGGTCGATCATTTTTTAAATAGCTTTCGAACAAAAGTTCCGACTAGCCATCCTTATTGATCCATATACAAATGGTGAAATGCCACAGGAAGAAGTAAAATTAAATTGAAGTATAATAGCAGGATTATACTTTTGATATTTTTGCCACGTTAACTGAACATTGTGTAAGACTGAAAATAACAATTCATCAAGTATTTAGATTTCGCCCCTTTTAGGCATATTTTAATTGCTTCCATAAATTTTGTTGAGCAGGCCTTGAGACTCAATGCTGATCTTCAGTCACGCAACTTATCCAATATGCCAGAAAAACTTCTTAATTTTCTTTAAATCATGGTATCCAGCTTGTACAATACACCAATTAAATTGTATTTAACCAGTTGATGAAAAACATTGCAAAACTACTGCCAGTCATCGATTTTTCAATAAAATACGCATTTATTAGTTTTTATCAAAATTTAATTCATGTCGATTCCATTTGTAAGCGCGTTCGAAATATATAACCATATATATATATATATATATATATATATATATATATATATATATATATATATATATATATATATATATATATATATAGAAAACTTAGAAGATTTAATTTGTCTCTATTTCAAATGACATCTTTCGAACAGACATATATTAGTTTATATTGATGTTATTCTCAAATATACTTTATTCAAACCCTATTCCCTATGAGATATACTTATTTTCTAACAGCTTCATTAAAATTAGATATTTGAAACAAAACATTTGTATCATAAACCGATTGACTAACAAAAATGCGGTTTATTAAACACTTTGACAGCTTAATTAGTGGTAACCCAACGTTAATTCAGCCAATATTAGTTTTTAGCTAACCTTTATTTCCATTTATTTCGCCCTTATTTTTAGACATATAAGTATAATGTTGCTTATTTTCATATTAACTTAGTTGAACTTAATTAAGTGCCACTTTTCGCCTTGCCGATATAGATTTTGTTATGAAACAAGTGCGGTCCAGTCTTCCAACCATTTTATTGTTTCTAAATTTTGAGCTATCCAATTTTGGTATTTGAGTATATCTATAAGTTGGCTATGAATACCTCACGAAAATTGCAATATTCTTAATGGATACATGCGCCATGTTATAAGATTTGCACCAGATAAATAAATCTGATCATTTTCTTTGTCATACTAGCCCTATTCAAAAGCTTTATACCGTGATATTCTATTTTTGATTATCCGTTCATATTTATGCCTAGAATAAATGCAAAACTACCCACTTCGTTTCTGACACTGGCCAAATTAGATGTCAGGTTTCCACCTATTGGCTATCTTTAAGAAGTGAAACATCATCTAAAAGATTAAATAACATCAAAATTAAAAGTATTTATTTTACGTAATCTATTAACAATAGTTTGACTAACTCTGTTACTTATATACTCGGTTTTATTATCCCTTGCGGAATACATCATTTATAAATGCCTGATGCTACATCGAACACTCCATAAATTGTGAAATATTTATCAAGATTACTTGTCTTATTGCGCAAGTTAGGCAAAACAATATATTCTTCCACAACAATATTCTTCTTCAAAATATTTTCAAGTAATACATATAAAATATTAAACAATCATTGATTGCGCGGGTGGTGGTAAAAATTATATAAATCAAAATTGCAAGCTTGAAGTAAACACTAATCCCATTGTATTTAACCAGTCGTCGAACAACATAACAAAACTACCGCCAGTCGTACGCATTGACGCCTTTTGATCTTCCATGATCATCATCACAGTACGACGGCAACCTGATTAGCAAGGATCAATCCGCATTGCGTATATATCTAAAACAAAATTAGTAGTGATGAGTAATGGATGAGTTGACAAAATAGCATGTAAATTTTTTTCATAGCGATTTTCTGTCATCTTTAGAGGATAAAAAAAATCTGTGACGGGATCTGACAATAGCTCAAAAATCACAGGTGCTGACGCTTTCAAGCATTAAAAGGCGTCACTGTTAATTCTCCCCAGGGTGTCATCAGTCACACAACAGATTTGAACGATTTGTCTATTTTTGATTTAAATTATTTTTAAAAGATGAATCTCGTTGCGCAGTGCTGTCCTTCTTGTTGTGGATTTGACCGCATTTTTCTTGTGCGGGACAATTGATAGCACTCTTAGGTAGGTAGAATCTTGAATTTTCATCATTTTCAGGTGATGTAATTTTTGGCCTCAATTGATGGGTTCTCACTTGTCCCTTCTTCTTTAAGCCTTCCATTAGCTGATTGTCTGAAATTGATGTAGGAACAAGATTTTCCATTGATCTTTTACCCAATTTGCCACAAGCTGTGTTTTATTCCTGTGCGTATTGTGTCAACCCTGAAGATGAGACTGGAAATTCGGTCTCGAAAATTAGGTAAAAGAACAATGAAAAATTTACAATCAGGTGAAATTTACATTAGACCACTAGTGGTGAGAGCCGCATAGCTTATATTGTTATCCAAATATATTCATTGCGATTTGACCCTCGCTAGTCAGTTTGCCGTCGTACTCTGATGATGATCATGGAAGGTCGAAACGCGTCAGCACGTGCGACTGGCGGTGGTTTCGCATTTTTTCGACGACTGGTCAAATACAATGGGATTGGTGTTTACTTCAAGCTCGCACACTTGACTTAAAGATTTGTTATCACCACCCGCGAAAGCATTGATTTTTCAAGATGCCACAGTGTGTAAATAAAGATGAGTTTATACGGAGAATATGATCAGATCTAGGCCTATTAAAGTAAGCTATACGCATTCCATGGTTAGTTCGTGTTGGTATAATTTTGCGACGTTTTACGCATATTAAAACTATTGCCTCTATGAACATGTGGTAGGCGTGACATTTTGTAAGTATATTCCTTACCTAAGTTATTATTACTTTAGGAGTTCTTGTGAATATTACTTGTTCAATATAAGCTTAAAATCTAGATTACAAATGCAACATAATATCAACTCATAAAAAAGTACACTGCTTTATATGCATGCAGATATATTATCAAGCAGTGAACAGATCTACTCATAACGAAATTGTCTCGAATAATACTAAATAACAAATCAACAAACAATAAATAAGATTATATGAAATAAAATAACTCTAACTGAATTTATGTTAAAATAAGATTGAATGTCTAGAAAATCACAAAATGTGGAGCATATGCAAAACAAAACTACAAAAGATATTCGAAGAAATAATTTTAGAAATCGAACCTAACCTTAACAATAATTCTTCAAGTAAAAAAGTGAGGGGAAGAGGTAACATTATGAAAAACATAACAAATTAAGGATATTGACACAAATTAAGTTGGTTTATTTGAATAGAAATCTAAATGATTCTAGTGAAAGGAACTTACTTCTCATGAACCTAATAGAGAGTATGACCTTGTAATTAAATGTGAAATCAATGATTTTAAATATTTTTCCCTTTATGATCACAATTTAAATTTCTTACTATTCAAATTATTCATTTACAATTAACAATAGATCTAGCTTCTATTGTTCCACTGATACCAATTTCGAAGTCTTATCTACCCTTTGAAATAACTTTACTAATTACTGGACATAAAGTATTTTCACTATAAAACTGAATGTACACATGGTCAAATTAGCAAATCATATCTGGTTCGTCATACATTAGACACAGGCCATAATATGAACTTGGATGGCCTTATCAAAAAAACACTTTGCCTAGGTAAACCTATAGTATATAGCGAATTGTTTGAAATAAAGCACAGAAAAAATGTAAGAAATGCTATATCGATTTAAAATCTTTACGTCTATTACTCAATACAGTAGTAGAGAAAGGTATGAAACGTATTTCGAAATTGGTAGTAGGAGACACGTAAGCATACCCACTAAATTTTATACTAAATATGTGTTTGGTATAATTTAAAGCGTATTTTATTAAGTACCCAAATAAAAAATTATTATTGTTTTCATATTGATGGATCTAACTTCAAAATCTTTGTTGACATTCATTTAAATGGTTTTACTTGCTGTCAAATCCACAATAGGTAATATCAATTTACATGTTATTATTATTTCTCTTAACATCATATCACTTATACTGTACGTGACTCGTTGTAACTTTCTCGGCCTGCTGCATTTATTTCATTTTCTCCATTTAACGTTTACTCGATTTCCACAAAATATTCCTGCTAACACTTTCTATCTTTTACTTATGCAAATATATTTGTGGACGTTCTGGAACAGGTAATTTAATAATTCTGTTCTTCACGTCTATTTCTCTCCAGATTATTTGATCGGATGTTTTGTAACCTGAAAGGTTTCACATTCCGATTGCCTAACATTAAGTATCAAATTAATTATTCATTTCGATTGACATGGAAGCTCATCTTAAATTTGAGGACACTAGCAAGTTAGCTCATGACATGGCAGGTATGAATTTAGCAGATAAGAATGAAAGTAAAATCTTATCAGATTCTATTGTACATCTAAAGACTGATCACGATCTGGCATCTATAGGGTTCTCAGACACCAATAGGTTAGGAGCCTCTACAGTTTTCCATGTTTTTTTTAATTTCCTTAGTAATAAACTGCACTTTAACGAAGTTTATTTATAGATTTATTATTTGATATAATTTTAGTTTTTGTCTATTGATTTGTATCCTAAATTTCAGGTTAATTTTGCCGATTAATTTTCCCGCGAACTGCTTAACACAACTGCTTACATAGGATATGCAATATCTCATGTATAACATTTATTTGTGTAGGCGATTTTGTTTGAATGCGTGTTATTTATTTTTTTTTAATTTACGCGATTACATGCTAGCAGTGTAGCGGCAAATGTTTAAATGATTGGACATAAATTTGAATACAAATAAATGTCAGATCGAATTCCGATTTAGATACCAAGTCAGTTAGTATTGGTTATTACCTGTTGTGTTGAAACGGGTAACGCGGATCGTCAGGAAGAAGACAGTAAAGGTCAATCGAATTACCGTCAACGAATTATAAATGAAAAAAACTACTTGTGTGAGTGGGAGAAATTTATTTGGATTCAAAACAGATATGTTTTCAAAAAACCTACCAATATCACGCGACTAAGATAATTCTGAATTTAACTCTACCGACAATAGACGACTTTTTTCACTAACTTTCAGTCAGAGAAGGAAAATGGCCTGTGAAAGATTATATGAAATATGCTAGTGAAATGTTTATGCCGAGGTGAACTGTGAGTCACAACCTCAAACTGTGCCCTACATAACGACAGTTCTGACTCAAAACTGACTATAAAGTTTATTATGTCTAAACGATAATAATTAAAGTTTAATTAAGCCATTCACCTTCTACTTGCATATCGGTAAATTTATCGAAATTTGATTGCAAAGTATTACTTTATAAATAAAATCTCTTTATGTATAATTGCATGTGAAATTTCTCCCGCCCTATCCACTTATAGAAGCTCGTATCCCACGTATTCAGAAATTTAAGTGGCAATTATTTATCAGTTATAGGCTAAAGTTTAGACTCGCACGTATAATTAGCTATTTATCTATGCATTGTCGTACAACTGAAATAAAGGCTGTGGGTTTCGGTTGAATTAATCTTTTTGGTTTGTCAGAAAAACAGTTCGCGGCAAATTCCGGACAGTGCGTGATTAGTTACCAATATGGACGAAACCAGTTTACTTGATGAATTGCATTTGCTACACTATATAAAGCTTAGTTTATATTTTTTGAAAGATTGCACAGTGCGGGTACAAAAATGATTGAATTACCACGAGTTGCGATCGTGTGTAATCGATTTTCACGACGAGATTCGCATAGATCCGATTGTAACCAATTTCCTAGTACCGTCGAGTTTGTCTTCGGGGTTGCTGGGTGTTGATTCGTCCTTTTCCTCAAAAGGCTGTAACATCGTTCATATTGGCCACTGAAAGTGAGGAACGATCTGATCTATGTTGACCGGTGTCGTCTCCGAACAGCATTTCGCCGCAAATAACTAGACCCAACATGCTTAAATCTGCTATTGTGAGCATTTTGACTGTGTTTGTGTGTGATTGGTGGCCTGATAATGAAACGGGGAAGTCTGTTCCGAAACGTCACCTGTCACCGTATTCCATTTCCAGTGGTTACAAGAAGTAATTGTTTAATTGAAATAAGTTCAATTAACTATTACTTCCCATATGGCGTGATATCTGTTTAATAATGACAGGATTTGGATGGATATTTGGCTATTAAATTAAAATTTGATGGCGCATAGGCTTCAAATGCAGGGTAGAATAATCAGAGACATAAAGTGAGTATAAAACAGCAAAACTCTGTGTAGAGTGCGGCGGGTGGCTCAGTGGCTAGAGTCATCTTCTCCAAAGCAATTGTTCTCAGGTTCGAGTCCTGCCCGCTGCAAAAGTCTGCAAAGTTTATGAAGAGTTTTCAATAGGGACAAAACCGATCAACAGGATGAATAGACTTTTCTACCGTGGACAACGCTTAGTTTAAACTAACAAATATATAAGCTGTTGCTATTGATTTAATTTGAAATGTTGGAAAAAATGCCTATCTGCATATGGCAAATTTCTATAACGTAAAAAATATCAATACCTATAAAATATCATTTGAACAAGTTATTTTTGTTCTGCAGTATTTCTGAGTTAATATTAAAATATCATTTTAAAATTACTATCTTTCTGAAGAGAGTAAAAAATTATACTACTTAATCGTTAGTAAGAGTTTATCTACAATAGCGCATATATATATATATAATTATATATATATATATATATATATATATATATATATATGAGAACGCAACACATATTCCATGGAATAGCAATTATTAAAAAATCTGATTTCTACCAGTATCTCCAGCTATTATTTTGGATTGTTGGTGTATATACATATATATATATATATATATATATATATATATATATATATATATATATATATATCTCTCACTATCATAGTATATTTCAAAACGAAATAGAAGTAAAAGCGAGTCAAATTTGTTGCCACTAGCATAATCAATTGAAAACCAAGAATGTATGTAAATAAGTGATTTTAGACCGATGATTGTATTCACAGAAAATAGCCTTTATCCACTGTTAATTATAAATATACTGTGTAATATTAGATAGCACTGGACATTATAAATAATGTCTATATATATATATATATATATATATATATATACATATATCCTACAACAGACTTGTTTATATTTTACATAGTGTGCAATTCTATAATTTTGCCTATCGTAATGGACGTACACATATCTTCTTTGGCCAGAGCGATTACGAATACTGTTTATCTATTCCAATGGTTTAATTATTAAAAAAAATATCTGCCAATGTCGTATTATTTGTTTATTTTAAATGGGAATTTCTTTACCACTACTAGGTCAGTTTATGCAGTGAATTCCTATTAGTTTAATCAAGTTAAGTTGAACAAACTTGACCAAAGCTTTTAAGAAGAAACTCTAGGTAGACACACTTTAATTAAATAAAGCTGTCAAACTTTAGGCAAATGTTACCGCAATGCAAATTGAAAGTATTCAACTTAACAAAATCTTTAAATTTTGCGATTAAGAAACAAATAGATTTTTGTGTAAATTTTCCTCCCAATATCCAAGTTTATTTATGCGTAAACATTTGAGGGGTGCATTTATTTTGCTGAAAATGGTTTGTGTGAGGAAAAATATATATGTGAATTTAATTTTTGCTATTTTTACCAAAATAAACTCGCGGAGTATTAGGTGTAGCGCACATTCGTTTCGTGCTTACTGGCGACTTTTTAGAATGATCCGGTATTACGCCCTGTACTCACCGTATATTTAGGAGAGAAACGTGGGAAAATAGAACCATAAAATCTACTATTCGAATGTGTAAACCTGCCGTATTGAAGCCAATTATGAGTAGTCTCCGGTTGCATGACTTCCGAGCAACTCACTATATATAATTTACATAACAAGATTCTTTTGAAATGCGAGCTTTACAATGAATTATATAAAAAGCCTAAAGAGGGTACTAACTCTATGGCTATTATTTCATTACCCGATAAAAATAACATGGTTACCAAAGTTTTATATGTAACCAGCATAATAGATTACAGTGTATGCTAAAATTGACAAAAATTGAGAATTCCAGCTATATCTGAACACCTATTTCTCCAGCAAATCCATACACCCAGGCCTTGATCCACCTCGGTTATCCTATTTATTGATAATCATGACATCCTTCAATTAAATATGTAACACTTATATACTGTTTTTGGCGGCGAATTAATTATATGCAATTTTGGATTATGTGTTGCGCACCTAGCAACAAAAAAGTTCAAATATAATCAGAAGAAAAAACCAAAGACAGCATGAACGGATGGTATAATCTAATGTGCACATTTATTGTGTGCTTATTGGCAATTTATGAGTGGGTGTCTGTCTTACGTCTATTACCAACTATATATTTGGTAGTTCTTTTTAAATAACTGAACGTCTCTCCTGCACTACTTCAGAAATTTAAGTAACTCGAGGTAAAATTATTCGAAGCATATTATTTGAAGAAAATCAAGCATTTAATTGAAATGTATACTCTCCTTTTGACTGCTTATTTTGACTTTCTTCCAAAAAATTCGAAATACCCTTTGCACTTGTCAGAAAATATCGATCAAAAAATATCAAAAAAAAATTTTTATGAAACTTTTTCTTGTGTCATTAAAAAATGCGTACTAAATTAATCAACTTAAATTACATGTGCTGTTAATTTTTAAACGATTATCACGCAACGAGCATGGGATATCATTATCTATATTTATTCGTCCATGCTGAAAGGTGTCCTATGACTCGTCTTCAAAGGTTGCTGTTTCATGTTATTTCGCTTTCCTTGGCAATTGATCAATTTTATTCTTGATCTATTTAAATTATCAATTTGGACTTACTATCATTCGATAATGTTAGCCAACAAATGATTCAATTCTCCTAATAAAATAATTACTTTTCAATGATATTGGTTATTGACATTTGCTAATGCAACAGTAGCAAAATGGTCACGTGAGTCCATCTAACTATCAGTGATTAAAATGAATAGCTGAGTTTACCCGTCAAAAATGAATAGACACATTGAAATTACAAAGGCCTTTATCGTGAAGGCTAGATATTAATAGATGGGAAATTGAAAAATGGCGAATATAAATGCATCCTAAGGAAATGCTTATTTGAAGTGTTACAATCCAAAGACTTGTAACTAAATTTCTCATCTGTTTGTCTGGCAGTATATTGCATTTCATTTTTTTAAAATTTGTAAATTGAGCGAGAAGGGTTGGATGAGAAAATCACCAGGATTAGACGATTTTCGAAACATTTATTGCTTCATGGGCTTCTGATATGATTAATAGTTTAATGTCATGTGACAGAATCCGAATAAGGCCAATCACTGATAAAATAAGCTATTAACAATTTTGAAAATTACCACATTACATTTTTGGGTATTTATTCAAAGTTATTTTATAAAGAGCCTCTAAAATAAATTGGCCGATTTTTTTATAATGCATTCTAAAATTGTTTAATTTAGAGTTTTTCAGGTGTTTATTATAAGATATAAGAAGATGCTGAGCAAAGATATTATTGTTCAAAAAATTCTTATTGAACAAATTGTAAATATTTAAAATTTTTGCATAATTATGGAAACTTATGAAATCAAAAAAGTGTCATAAATGGCGAGTCTGATATCAGACCAACAATTTTAGGTAAGATAGAAGAAATGAAACACTGAGAACAGAAAATATCTTTCGGAACACATAAGGAAAACGTGTGAGAATTTCTTTCATCCAATACTTGTGTATGTTTACAATATTTGCCTGAAAAATCTTTCATCGTCAAAACTCATTATAAAACCCTGTAAGTTAATCAATATTTAGCATCTTTTTTATATAAATGGGTGTCTGTATTTGGGTGAGGAATGTTGGAAAATAGGATGGTAACGAATATTTTTGACCATATAACATAATAAATTCTGAAAACAGTTTAAAACATATAACGTTGGAAATATAAGCAATATCGAAGTTCCAGTGGCTGAGGGTCTTAATTTCGCGGCTTTTTGAATATTAGCTATTCGTCCGATGCGAGTCTATTACTTTAGTGAATGTTCCTATCAATATACATATATATATATATATATATATATATATATATATATATATATATATGCTTTTATCATGTGTACTTGTGTATAATTTTCAATAAATGATTTATCTGCGAAGCGTTGATGCAACAGATATTGTCTGCTACATACACCAGTATGAACTGTTTAGTTACAAGTTTAAAAAGTATATTCCATGCATTTGTCAAAATAACCTCAAAAATACATCCATTTGTTTAAAGGAATGTCCACTACACTGTGTTTTAAAGAATGGCGATTTGACTAAGAAATATTCAGCAATTTGTGGTATAAGCTACAAATCATCAACAAATACTAGGAAAACAAGATTTTTATTTTACTGGGATGCTTTGGTTAATTTTTTCTATTCTATTGAAGGCACTTGTAAACCAATTTATTTCCGCTTTTCAAGAAAACAACTTTTTTTCATCTAATTAGAAACGTTCGAAAGTTTTGCAGAAAACAATAGTTGTCTTTGCTTTGGCAAATCTTAATTGCTTTTCCGCAGCACAGTCTGTCGGTCTCAAAGTTCTACAGCATATCAAAATTTAAGGAAACTTTCATGGCATATTTGATTTTTGTATATCATATGGTACATAAGAGGACTTATCTATGCGTGAACGAGAACCATGAAGTACAATTGCCAAGAGCTTGTTAAAATGGAACAAATATCTGAAAGTTAGATACCATAGGTACAACGCAATATATAGTTTGCGTTGATTGGTTTCAAATATTGTATTTAATGTGACATCCATTATTTCTTATTCATTTTAAATAATTACAGTTATATATAAAAAAATGCATTATTTAATTATAAATATCTACTAATTATAACTTTTAACAATGTAAAAGCGAAGTGAGCTTTTACAATGACAAATTAATTTCAATGGAGAGATTTTTCACTTGTGAATTACAGCGATTTGACATTATTTTTGTTTTATACAAATAAAAGAACAGCAACTAGGAAAGATTTCCGTAGTTATTGTTCACTTTTTGTCCAAAGTTGGGAAAATAAAAAATGTTTAATTTCTCTTAGAAATGAAAATATTTTCTATTGCAAAATTCATAATGTGAAACTTTGAATGTTCTAAAACATTGATACGCTATCCTACGGTGAGAAATGATTGATTGGAAACGATTTGAAATGTGAATTTCTCTCATATTTGTGAAATAAATGGATATTGCTCGGTTACTAATGATTTAGATGTCAAATACTAACAAATTAGTTATGAAACGAAAAATTCTTTGATTAAACGTGTGGTAGTAACATTTAGATAAATCAATTTTGCATGGTTGAAATAAACACCAATTCATTCGTTCTGAACTAGTCGCACCACATAGCAAAACTCCAGTCAGTCCTATGTACTGACACATTTCGGCCTTCTGTTATGATCCTTTTTTTCTTTAAGTCAAGTTTGCGAGCTTGAAGTAAACACCAATCCAATTGTATTTAAACAGTCGTCGAACAACATAACAAGCCTACCGACAGCCGCAACGCACTAATGTTATTCGACGACTGGTTAAATACAATTGGGATTGGTGTTAACTTCAAGCTCGCGAACTTGACTTAAGGAATTGTTTCCACCACCCGCGCAATCAATTATTTTTTCTATTATGATCATTTGAACTAGGAGGAAAGCTGACTAGCGAGGATGAAACCGCAATGCATACGTATGGAAAACCAAATAATATATGCGGATTTCACATTCAGTAGTACCACATACATTTTATCAAACTAATATTGTCGCCTCAAAAATCTCTAGGTAATGAACATAATACGATTCGCAGATTTTGCTACGTGCAAGTCATAAAAGTATCTCATTTAAAGACATTTTTCAAACACCGACAAATTAAATGATTACTTAGTTGTATAAATAATCTGCACAAAGCTAATAATCGTGATAGAGTAGATATAGTTATGCCATCATTACCATTCAATTACTAGAAGTAAGAGCTGCGTATGTCATTTTGCTTTTATTTTGTGTGAAATGCGGTTTGCCGTCGTACTCTTATAATGATAATGGAAGTTTAAAACGCATCAGTACGTGCGAATGAGGGGAAATTTGCTGTAGTGCCACTGGTTAATTAGGATGGGATTGGTAATTATTTCAAGCTCGAAGACACGAGTTAAAAATATTATTTCATTGCAGGAGAGATCAGAGCCTTTAGGTATAACAAACAGTTTTTTTTATAATTAATGTATTTAAGAGAACAATTTTGGGACATAAAACAGAATTAAATTTAATATAACTATAGCCTTCTAAATAATACACTTCTGATATATAAAATATCCGTTATTTCGTTTAATACGTTCAAAATTTTCATCTTAACGAAGATTAATTCATTTTTCTATAAACGTTTTCTGCACAGCGAGATTCGCTTTAAAAATAATATTTTCGTTTTAATATTTGTTATATACGTAAAGACTAAATTATTTATCGTTTACTGTTCAAATTGTACGTGCAGATTTATATACAAATATTTAAATTCTTTTATCCAAATCCAGATATAGACAATTTTCAATTCAGTCAGTAATTTAAGAGGCGATAAGGTAGTGTAGAATTAACGAAATTTCTAAACGTGCACATAAATTGTACGAAAATTATTTTACATTACCTATGAATGATACTTGGTTTGTTTTGTTTTATAACTATAAGAGACATATTAGCAATAAATGAACTATATTTCTAGATACAAACATAAAATATGATTGATAAAATAAGAATTAAATCAAACAGTTGGAATTGTGCGCATATTTTCTAGAATAAGATTGCTACATCAATTTTTATTTGCAATAATCAGAATGCAGCCATAGTCATAATTCCAAATGCTTAAAATGAATGGACAATTTTATGTGGCTATACATTAAGATAATTATTTAACGTAATAAATTTCACACATCGAAATAAACAAAGTATTCACGAGCTAAAATAAAAAAAAGTATTTTAAAAATGTATAAACATTAAATGTTTCTTTTATGTTTTTCTCCACTGTCGACAAATGATCGCATTTATTCATTTCTAAATATCATCATAGAATGAAAAAAATGTTTGAAAACAAGTTAAGTAGGGAAACGTACGCTGGATTATGTGCATTACATAATAGCTTCCTTGGGATGAAATAAATTATCCAAAAAAAACTGCACAGTGTGCAACTTTGGTAATTGTTTCACTCCACTGGCATATCAATGGCATCATATTTGGAAAACGTGCTAAGCTTTAACCCAGTTCTGTGCAAATGCAAACTTCTTAGTTAGGATAACGGCATAGGCTTCTATTCAAGAGTTTTAATTTATGCATATGTTTGTAGAATTTTTCTATTTTGCCATTATAACTGTCAATCAGTTGTCGAAGCTGAGGTACAAATCTTTATTAGTGAATTGGAGTAATTATCACAAAGAAGCCATGGTCCAAGTTGTCGTTCAATAACGTAGTTCACCACAACAATTATCCTCACAAAAATATAATTAATTCGTATTGAAATATTTTATAAAATCAAGAATGGGCTTCAAAGAATTGCAAGAATTGCTTTTTATGGTAATTTTAACTTCAAAACGTAATTGCAGCAAAAACGAAATTAATTTATCAATTAATATTAAAAATGTCTACATTGATTATCATCATTCTAATGGCGAACGCATTAATTATGACTATCATTGCTAATTCTAACTGCATTTCTTCACGTGTTTTGTCCATTCGTTTTAAAATAATTAACTATATTAAAAATGCATTATCTAGTAGTCACCTGGAGAACATGCTACATCAAATTATCATAAAATAGCTATTTTCCTTGCATTAAAGAATCGCAGAGACATTCCCTGAGCAAGAATTTTCTTTCTAAAGCAAATTCTGTAAAATAAATTTGTGGAAAAATATGAATTTCTTGTAAGCTCAGCATTGCAACAAATTTTTATGTCTAAATATGCACATATTTGAATGAATGTGTGTTGTGCACATATTTGTAACAGGTGCTGCGAGACTTGGAAGAAGCAAAGCGATTATAAATAAAAATTAATTTTCATTTGAGTATTGTTTGACTATTGCATGAAAAATGTTTGCATTATGTAAGAGCTAAATAAAAGTATATGGCAATGTGGAAAAATATGTGGGTTAACATTTCAAGTGAATTAATTATATGCCATTATTATATTATGCCCTAAAATGCCATTTAATAATATGAAGTCTTGTTATTTTATGCGAAGGAATAGTTTGAGTGTGTTAGAAATACGCAGTCAGGTATTTATGTGTGTCTAAGGCCCCTTTCATACGTATAACTAATACTGTAGAGGATATCAGTACAATTTTAGAAATCATAAATAGGAATTCATGCTTTATTTTATTAGTTATTAGTTGTGTAAATGTTGATTTCTTGGGATTTATTTTTATTTACCTGAGTCGATATATGTTGCTTGTATAATCAATAATATATGATAGATAAAATCTAGAATAAAATATTCAAAATACAGTAATCCATGAAATAAAAATGCAATATGTAATGTAGTCCAACTTACTTGTACGGCTGTTGACAATAAATCATATTCTAAAGTTAATAACAGTTTTTTCTAAGAAATTAAACGGACATTGGTTGCGGGGTGCTGATAACAATTACTTATAACCAATGTTGCCATCATGATATAAAAATGTGACAGATTTGCCAGCATAAACTAAGATTTGTATAGTAGACCGGTTTCGTCCTTATTGGGAGCTCATCACGTATTGGCCAGAATTTGCCAGGGACAGGGCTCGAACCTGGGCACGTCTGATTCGGAATTTGGTGCACTAACCATTCAGCCCTAAAGTTGCATAGAAACCGTTCTCCATATGTCCTTATGGAACAGACATCACACTAACACGAATGCCATTGTATTTAACAAATCGTCAAAAAACAGCAAATCTACCGTCAGTCACGCGTACTGACACGTTTCGACCTTCCATGTTCATCATCAGAGTACAACGACAAACTGACTGGCGAGGTTCAAACCAAAATGCATATATGTGTTTAAAAAAAATTAGAAATGTGGCTCTCACATCTAGCAGTCCCGCATATAATTTACATGACTAGAAATTTCGGCTGCTCAATTTCTATGCAGACACGAACATTAAAGCTTTGCAGCTTTCGTCACGTATACATATATACGCTCCTGCGTTTGACTAATTGCGTAGAAGAATCCATTTTGTTTTTCAAAATTCTAAATAGGCATTCACGTTATATCCTTCTGCATTCTACGTTGCTAAGATGTAGATTTCGTAGTAATGATTTTTATTCACCAATGAGGATATCTGTATTCTGTATATTATAAAATATATGAGTCAAAATATTCATAATGCTAATATCCAGAAACTAAAAAATACAACTGAACTATATTTCAATTTACTTTTATAACAGGTAAAAATGAATGGCATTCTAAATTTTATAGCATTGATTTTCTTATTAACAATTCACGTGGCCTCGTTCGGATGATAGTGTGAGGAGAACATTGACAACAGTTTTAACATCTAGTTGCATGAAATCTCCTTTTTTGCCTTGCCGGGTTAAAGAGTTTTGTCTTGATATTCGTTTAGATGAACTAGCACAAATTGACAAATAGAAGACATCGGCGTGAAGCACAAAAGATGTCGCCAAATTAGGACACACTGATATTTAATTTTTATAACACAGAAAAAACTACATGCTTATAACATTGGAAATTTATTCATCACACAAATATACTTTTCAAATTTTCTGTTTCCAAAACACGCTGTTTCAATATAACAGGACGCACACCAATCCCATTGTATTTACCCAGTCGTCGAACAACATAACAAAACTACCACCAGCTGCAACGCGCCGACGCATTTCGACCTCCCATGATCATCATCAGAGTACGACGGAAAACGGACTATCAAGGATCAAACCGCATTGAATATATATAGAAAACAAACCTAGATATGCGGCTTTCACCTCTCGCAGTCTCGCATACACTGAACTTGACAGGAAATGTCGGCTGTACAATGGGATTAGTGTTTACTTCAAGCTCGCAAACTTGATTTAAAGAATTATTACCCACCACCCGCGCAATCAATTATTGTTAAAATAACAAGACGAAGTTTGAATTCGGAAAGTGCTTTAGCATATTAATATTTTAACCTGTTACCTGGTATCTGTGTAATTAATAGTATTTATAGTGATAATTTTGGTTAGTTACATGTGAATACGTTCTTCCATTCCAAGTAACTGCAATAGGTCTTTAAAATAATGTAATTTTTTTGACCGAAATATGAATTTCATTATACAGGATTATAGAAACTCTGTTATGCATCAGAAGAACAAAATTTATTTACTCTTAACTTGATAAAATCTCACATGTTATACATTTTATCATTTGTCGTTTCATTTTGGGAATGAAAATACAGGAGCGTAATTAGAACAATTTACTTCATTAATAATAAACAGCACATCATATAGTAATATTTAAAAGAATATCCTTATAAACAAAGTATTTGTAACCGGTAACCTGTATCAAATTTAGTTTATACCGATTCTAATTCTATCATCTTCAGAATCATTTTGAAATATCAATTATATATATATATATATATATATATATATATATATATATATACTTTTTTTATGTCCACTGCCCTTAGATATTACACAGTATATTTTTATAAAGAAGAAAAAACACCAATATAAAAGTAGACGGTGGCCATTTATTTCGAGAATGCTAAACTTCATTCTAAAATCTTTCATTTTTATACATCCTGGGTCTTCATTTTATTATGTGGGTTGCAACTAGTTTGATTAGGTTTTACTTCTATTTCTTGTTTGGGCTGATTAGTAAGTGTGCACGCACCTCGACCAGGCTCAACAAACATTTGATCGAATTGGCAACACTCTGAAGGGGAAAAACAGTTGCACATATTGTGACAGAAATTGTCAACCAATATAAGCATTCAACAATGCAATCCACACCTGCTCTGTTACCAAGTGAAGCAAACAGAAATGTGGAACAAGGGGAAATGAAATATTACGCCTGGTAAAGTAACATTCGTAAACGTAACAAACAACAATGCGAAGAATTGGTTTAACTGTCAAGTCATCTATACAAGAATGATCAGATCTCAGACATCATTTTCTTGACTAAATGCCAACACAAGAACAGACACAGACGCATAAAGATACACACTTACTAATCTTCCCAAACAAAAAAATATATATATAATAAAACGAACTTTATTTTCATAAAATTAATACTGATTCACAATATTGATCAAATTCACATTAATAACATTAGTTAATTTTTAGAAACTTGACATAGAATTTTTCACACACTCCTCACCCAAATATATAGTGGTTAAAGGGCGCAATACCAGCTCCTACTGATGAGTCGCCAGTAAGCACGAAATGAATGTGCATGAGATTATACTTTCCGTTCTTGCT